>JAVQJD010064147.1:0-18001 GCA_036023655.1 Nannoperca australis | reverse complement strand
CCCCCCCCCCCCCCCCCCCCCCCCCCCCCCCCCCCCCCCCCCCCCCCCGCGGAGGCAAATGCGAGACGTACGTTGGTAAAAAAAAAAAAAAGGGAAAAAAAGAGCTGCTTTACAACTTTAGGCGCAGCAGTGTGGCCGGCGCGCTTTGCGCTCTGAGAGCTCTTTGCGAGGCTCTCATTTTCAGCACCACGGACAGCGTCTGTGCCAACTCACCCCGATATCAAGGAGAGACTGTGGTGTGCCGCCCTCGCCATTTCGCAGCCTTTAGTTCGGGTCTTCAGCATTTCGGCCCGCAAAGATGGACAGTCGACCGCGATTTCGCCAATGGAGATGACCAGCTCACGGTACAGAGCCACAAGTGTGTTGAATTCCTGGACGATCTGTGTTACAATGAGATGATGAAATCGCACCAAAATAAGTTACTTCCGGGATGACCTTGTCAAGTAAGCACCACACAAATATATCAAATTACCTTTGCTTGAATATGGCTTTGTGGTCTGGTCATTGCGGTAGAAGTGCCTTTATCCTCGGTCTGCATATTGACGTGTCAACATGACAACGTGTCAGCCAAGATGGAAATGCTGAGTAGCACTATATCCAGCCCTGCTTATTATAATCTTTTATATACTTCAGTAGAGGTAGTATTTCAAAAATTGCAACCTTGCACAAATGCGGTCACAGAAGCCCATTCATCTTTGAGAGAAACATGTGATTAAGCAAAAAAAAAAAAAAGTGAAGCATTTCCATTTAAATAGCCCTCAAAGTCAGACTGCATGATGAATGAATTGATTTTTTTTTTTTTTTTTTTGACGGGGGTCCGATTATGCTAAGTTTGGCTGTTTGCACAACCTTGTTGCTTAACATTGGGGCACAAATATATTCGCAAATGTTGTGCAACTCCTGGATAGCATCCTGCTGCACTCCTGCATGCGAACGTCGATGCTCCGTGACATTCCCTGATGTATGAAAGGGTGAAGCAGGACTACACATATCAGTCTTGCCGTGTATCTGTCAAAACGCAGGAACCTATGTGCCACCATGACGAACGCTTCCGTGGACGATCTTGGAATTCGGGCGGTTTTAAAATCAGCCCAAATCACCGGCAGCTTTCCACACTCCAAATGCAAATCACTGCAATCAATCTGCACACCGAGATGATCTGTTTGGCTTCACTGCTGACAAAGCAATGCAAATGCATATAGCTATTTTTAGGCTCCCACACCGGTCTGTCTTTCTTTTTTTTTTCTTTTGCAGCTATTAACAGCTGTCGCCCGTGCATCCTGCATGCACGGGATAGTCAATCGTCCTAGAACAAAGAAAGGTTGAGGTACAAACACAGCACTCTTTATTAGATGCACCATGCGGGCATTGACGTGTCGTAAACCTACCATTCTGCAGTCGGCCACGGCGCGCTGGGCTTTGCGGGTACTTTCGGTGCTCTCCCTCCTCTGTGGGTCTCGGTGAGGAGGCTTGCCGATCTGAAAGATGTTCCCGGAGGACCTGGGGCGGTTTTTGCGCCCATTCGATGCAGAACTCATGCATACACATCCACTAATAAAACAGCCCTACTATAGAACGGTCTCGTCTTATTTCCCTCCTCAAACTCCACCACTTTCTCGCTTCCTTGCCTCACCACCCTGCACCTCACTGTTCACCTTCTATATTTTCTCCTCCGCTCACGCTCTATTCACCTTCGCCAACTAGGCAACTGGCTGGGATGAACCTCGATTGTTGTTATTGCTCCGTCGATCTATCACGTTTTCCCCTCTAGCGTGGGAGACGGAGCAAATATGTTCCCAGTCGAGCCTCAGAGCGCAGGAAAAGTACCGGATGACCGCCTGCGACTCCTCTCCGCATTGCCTCGACTGCGACGGGGCGCAAGTCACCTTCACTCCAGCAGCACACGGTGCACAGTAAAGACTTCACACCCAACCCAAGAGTCCAGCTAGCTGAGGTGTCTTCTCTGACGCACCGATGTCGGAAGGAGACGATCGCATTCACGGATGTTCTCCAAGCGCAACCATTTTTTGTGATTGCGCGTTTCCATTAAGCACCAATAAATCGGACGATAACGATCTTTTCTTAGCCGCAAACAACCTCCTTATGGAGACGAGATAACGCTGCCCATGTCGACGCTGGCAATTTCCACGGCGCGCTGCCGTCACTTTAAGCCTCCGCGCCGGAGAAAACCCTAACGTTCGGGGGAAAACTTCATTCCCAGTCCCGCAGTCGCAGTTCGGCTCCCGGCGTGCGTTTCTTCGAGCGTTTGCAGCTCGTCGGGCGGGCCTCTCTCTAACCTTGGAGATGCGGTGGAAGACGAGCAGTTGCTACAGGCCTGACGTGGCTCTGTGGCTGGCAACAGTGCGCACCCAAAGGACGGGAATACTAATAGGTCCCGTCAAGTCAGACCCCCGCCCTGAGCTGCATATGAGCTCCTAAACGTGTAAAAAATTGCCTATGTGCAGGCCCTTATCATTTAATTTTTTTTAAACGACCACCTCTACGGCAATATTACCTAGTGTGATATTCTTATATACACACCTTGTGGTGTAGTGTTACTTTATTAGAGTTCACAGTGACCTACATATATTTTAATGTTGTTTTTGTTTTGTTTTTAGAATAAGTTTGGCAGCATGATGCTCCAAAATCTCATGTTGCTTGGTGGTTAACTATGTTTTGTTTACCAAGGGTAAAAACCTATGACGTATCCTCCATGTCATGTAAAACATAATAGGTGGACACAAAAAGTACAATGCAAATGGGAAGTGAGCTGCTCTCACACACACACACACACACATATTGTGAATAAATTAGGAGTCCTTTTCACTTTGTGGTGAGTGCTCTTTCTAAACCCGCATTACTCTTTAATTGTAAATGCAAAAGAAGACTTTCAAAATCCATCTATGTAAGTGTTTTAGACATATACAGACACACACAGCTGCACCCACAAAAACACAAAGAGACACACATACAGTGCCGAGTGACTTAGAAAGTGATTTTATGTCATTTTACATGTAACAGATTCTGCAGTGATTGTGTGTTTGATTTTGCTGTTGATCTCTTAGAATAGATGGTCCACCTCCTGGTTTTTTAGCAATGCCAAACTAGTTAATTATTCCTGGATTGCTTTTATTACAAAACATGCATACCATTTTTATTAAATAACCACATTAAAACCCGGTCAAGCATTGATCAGATTGAAATGTTACTGCCTTCCTGAGCTGCCAACAAAAAACCCTTCTCCACCCCAACTCCTCCTCTTGTACCATAGACAAAACACAAAATTCCTTCTCACAAGTAAAAAAACCTAGCAAGGCATATAATATATAGTATAATGCAGGTGCTAATTAAAAAGTATTTAGTAGCAATGACATTTGTTTATGGTGGTAAATTTGAACACATAGGTTCATAAAAACATAAACAAATGGTCTCAACCCATATCAAAGAGCAAATCTTTCATTACGTTTTCTGCAGATGCATAAACATAAAAGTCCACACCAAAAGTTTTCACTCATGTTATTCCTTTGTTTTATTGTGGTTTAGTTATAATACTAATAATAATTATTATTAAACTATGATTTCCATTGCAGTATTATTATGGGGATTTGCAATACCTGTGGGAGTAACTGAAATGTTATGTTCTGGTAAATAACTCCTATCCATACAGAAACAGGACATGTTGTGCAACACACCGTGTGGAGCCAGAGAACACCGGATTCCCAAACATCCCCTTACACCATTTCCCCATTTCAATAATTTATTAATAAGAGACAACAAGCTGGCACACTGTTGTTTTCTCTCCACTACACCATCCCACCTGCTTGAAATTCACTCATTGTCTTCTCATTAAACCCTACAGTTCAGATACCCCACTTTATATGTATATATTTATTTATTTATATACATGCCGGCCTGCCCTCTGCTTCACCTTCAATTCCTTTCTTTACCCTCATCCTTCTGTATCTTCAACTTTTCCTCTTTCTATGTTTCTCCATCATTGTTGCCAGAACTGTCAAAAAGAAGGGAAGAAGAGGTAGCAGAGGAAGCAGAATATAAAGAAGCCAATAACCCAGTTGACTGAGTAGATGTAGATGATGACCATGTCCATGTCAAAGGGCCAGCCTCGAGAGTCATCCTCAAAGTCCATAGCGTCCAGACGGTAGCCTCCTCCGTGGGGGAACTGGCGTCTAGCAATGGGACTGGACTGCCTTTGGAAGCCTGGTTTGGGTGACAAATTAGGCATCTCATCTGGTGGTTATCATTAAAGTGACACCCAAACTCTATCAAAGTTGGCTGTAAAATATTTCTACGGTAGTTTTCTACACACTTGAATTCATGTTAGTTTGTTTTCATGGCGGAAAAAAAGCATCAAAATGTCAGAAATGTAGCTACTACCACTACTTGAGGATGCCGAGGCTGTGTCCCCAGTAATATTTATTGGAATGTAGGAGTTCAGTGACACGAAGAGGAGCTTACATTTATGATTGCACACATATTATACACATCTTGGGTCTTTTAAGGGTTATTCGGATTTCTTTAGAACAAAAAAAAACTAAAGTAAAATAAAAGCAATTTATGCTTCTCCGTTAGAATTGCACAGACAGATGTGAAACACTATTAGACCATATAATAGGGAGATAACATTTAGAAAAAGTATTACTGAACAAGTGAGTAAATACAATGGGGAATTCTGTGACTTTTAAAAAAATACTTCTTTTTACAGAGTTTGGTACTCCTGCAGCAGTATCAACCTTTCCACTGTCCATCCATATGCTCAGATATACTCCAATATTTTGCCAAAATATGGCTTCATACAGTGTCTCCATGTTATGCTACAGCTTTACTTTTCGCTGTGAAGCTAAGGTGAAGTTTAGCGCATTAAGTCATATTTTATTGAAAGTAATTGTTACCATGAGGGTAGAGTGTTTAATACTTTAAGAAATTATATTATTCCATTAATTTGTGGTATTTTGCCAAATGAAGAAGTCATCCTAAACAGAGAGACATTCCATGTACAGGGAATTCAAAACTTGCCTCCAAATATACGGAAGAGTTTTCGGCAACTTGGGAGAGGCCACTTTGCACAACTTGCTTTCTGGAAGTTCTGTTTCCGGGAAAGATATTCCTTTGGGAAGAATGTCCTTGCTGTTTGGTTTAGCTCTGTAAGAAAGACAAGCGTAATATTATCAAATGTGAACATCTTATTCACACCTCCACTTCTTGATAGCCTGGATAGATTGTGTTTGATTTATTTAATACATTCAGCAGATACAGCATCATCAGACTCCCTCATTTTCTGCTTGTTCGGTTTCCGTGTGACCTTGGCTTTGGTAATCAACACAAGAATCTAATCTACAATCCTTGTCACCTAATCACTCACAAGAGCCCTTACTGTGTCTGCAGTCCTCATAACCATGGCCACTCTGCCTTTTTATGGCCAGTTGTGTCCCTGCTGCTCACTTTCTCCTACATACATCTAGAAGTAGGCCAAAGTGACAACAGAACTTCATTACTTATTCATAGCTTTGTCCAAATCAGACTACTGCCACTACTACTACTCCCATGTAATCAGTGTGCAATGATCACAAGGTTACATAAAAGACATGTCATTTTACAGAATGTGTCAAAATATTATTATTACAGTACATTGCATCTGTTTTTGTCATTTTCCGCCCATTAGCAATACTACTCCTTATTTTAATCACAAAGCTCTAAATAAGAGTGTTCGAATTGTGTTTGATTTTGTCTTCTCGGTCTGGGTGACTCATCTGGGCAGAGCTGAACTAAAGGTCTACTCTGCTCCCTATGGGACATCTGCAGCTGGGCCCTCTGAACAATCTGCAGCTTAGATGTCATCTGTGAAACAGCCAATAGGAGTAAGAATACACATATAGCTGCAAAAATACATAGATACATATTTTACTGTCTTTGATTACTCTAGTGACATATTTTCTACTGTAATTTTATCCATCTTGTATTATCCAATTTAAAATGCTGAGCAGAGAACAGTAAGTGCTTTCTACCCATTAGCTCACCCTTCTGGAAGAAGACATGTGTGATGACTGTTCTGCAGAGGGGACAGGGGGTGTTGGTGGGGCTGTTCTTAGCCAGTGTTCTCAGACAGGGTTCACAGAAGATGTGGTTGCAGGGGTGACACATGTAGGGGCTAAAGTAGACATCCAAACACACTGCGCAGATGTACCCTTCTCTGTCCCCGGCGCTCACGTCCTCATCATCCTCGCTGCTGCTGCTGCTGGAAGGGTTCCCTGTTGAGCTCTGGGAGAGGAGGCAAAGGCACTTTTAAAGAATGAAGGATCAAATGGATCGTGGAAGGTTGACAGGTATATCAGCACCCATGCATATCTTTCACTGAAAACCTCTTCCCCAGGCACATATTAATATTTATGTGTATACATGCAAACATGCATGTACTTTCTGCAGGCCTTTGTATATGGTATGTAATTCTGGTGTGTGCTTTTTTATTTGTTTGTTTGTTTGTTTGTTTGTTTGTTTTGAATGAGATCCAAATCAGATTAGAGCCAACATAGACAATATACAATGCTGATACTATTTGAAATGAAAAAGAGCTCTAAAGACATGATATCAATCTCAGTACTGCAGCGTCACATCTGTATGGGAAAACAATTGACTATCTTGCTCTGCATCAAGTAAAAGAATCAAGGAGAACAAGTCAGAAATCTGATCCCCCACATATGAGGTTTGAGCATACATTAGCACCACAAGATGTCATCACACCAGCAGGCCATAAATATAAGTGAAAATGTCTTCTTTTGCTGTCCTCCTGAGATTCTGTTTAAAATACTTTAATACACCCTACTTGATGAGTGTAAACGTCTTTGACACCCACCAAGACAGCATTATAATATGTGTGAGGACATGAGGGTGTCAGGTGTGAGTTCATCAGAGTGAAACGTCTACCTACCTACATTTTCTCACGTACTGTAAAGCATAAACATTGCCTGTTAGAGAGAGCAATTTGACCCGCACGCTGGCCCTAATTCAAACTCCCTTCACTTTACAGAAAACAGAGAGGTGTTGTAACTCTTCAGGTGGAGTATTGCTATTTTTGAGCAATCTATTGTAGGTTTTCCATAAGTCACAGTATGCACACAGAATACACAAAACAAGATAAAGAATCTTTTTTATGCTGCAGATGGCCCGTGCTCTGTGATTTTTTATCTAGTTTGTATCCTTTGATTTCATACAGCACGATACATTTGCCACCCTCACTGATCAAATCCTTCTCATTTCCTCAGCAGTCTACTTGCCCTCTCATTCAAGGGCCTCAGTACCTAAATCCACACCCATTTCCAAATTCCAACTATAACTCATACGAAAGGATGTACCAAAAATCGTTTTGAGGACAGTATCTTGGGCCCCTCAAGTCCACCACCTCCTCCTCAGACCTGTGTCGGCGGACTGTTGAAACCAGTCTTGAAAAAAACCCGGGGGTGCATCCAGAGTAATTACCACTTTCTCACCCAGAGGGAGCTCCAGAGACTTCCCTGTTGCACCAGCGCTGCCTCCCAAGGTGTGTCATTAACACAAAGGAGAGAACACGGAGCGCACTGCTCCCAAGTAATCATGGGCACTGATGCTCTCCCCTGGCAACATGCCTTGTAACATGGTAGTTTTGTCTTGGTTACACTGGTTAATGTGTACATAAACAAGGTCACCCACTGTACATCATAGGCAAGTAAAGGTTTACCTTTATTCTTTACCACCTTAACTTCCATTAGCTTGATTTCATTAAAAGAACAACTGCACCACTAACCTGAATGCTACATTGTTACAATAGCAATGAATGTTTCTACAGATGCACAAGCAGCAACGTAAACCACATTTCAGTTCATGTGCAGCAGCAATTAGAGAAGCTGGATAAAGTAACTGAACAATCCGACACTAATTGTTTTTCCATCACACAGGATTAAATGGCTTCCGTTGGGTAACTGGATGACAATAACATCCGCTTTGACCCTTGGTCTATATGCATAATGTATGCAAAAAGTACATCAAGACAATGTACTCAGAAATAGTTACATGAGATTCTGTCAGAGAGATAAAACTAAGTTTTCCACAAGGTATGTAGGCAGTAAAGTTATGAGAAATGTGTGAAGGGGGAAATAAATAATACATCACACTTGGAAACACATATGTATACAAAAAAAGGCTTTGTGACAAAAGTCTTAAAAAGGCTGAAAAAAATATGAGCGGGTGAATGAGAACAACTAATGTCGAGCTGCCCTTGAGCAGTGTCCTTAAGTCCCAAGCGCTGCCTAATAGCAGAAATGCTGTGATTGTAGTGAGCAGCTCCCAAGTGAGAGTGTACGGAAGCCGAGAGCGGCCATGATTGCAATCATTTTTTAAATGCTCTTTTTCTCGAGATAACGGAATAATTAAGTCGTGATCTCGAGAAAACGAGCTGGGACAGTTTGAGAACAGACCGCTGCGAAAACACACTGATAATCTAAATCTAACAACATTTATGAATCAAATTTCAAACCCATCCACTATATTTATTAGAAATGTGTGTTTTTTAACACACTCTCGGCTTCCGTAAGAGTGAATATAACTGTGAAAGTACAAAGAATAAATGGCCAAGCATGCTAATTCAATTTCCTCTGAATAAGTAAAAGTTTAAAGAAATTGTTTGACAAACTCGCTTATATCGTTTTTTTACCACTCTCATGATTTTTTGGAGCTTAGTTTAGCATAAACACTGGAAGAAGGGGAAAGCAGCTAGCCTGGTTTTCTCTAAAGGTAAAATATGTAAGGCTACCAGCACCATTAGAGCTCTTAAATGAATATGTTGTATCTCGTATGTTAATTCATACACAAACAGAAATGTTAAGACATCAATTGACATGTTGATGAGCCTGAAGCCTTGATTTCACTGTGAGACTGCCTAACTGCTGGTCCAGTTTTGCCAACTCACTTAAATGGAAGATAGCTAAAAGCTCGAAAAGTTACTAAAGGTCGCTAGATTATGTAACACGCTAATAGCTGAACTATTTAAATACAAGATTTAAAAACATGTCAAGCTTACTTGACTAACAATTTTTATCAGTTTTATTTTATAGTGGCCATTTTTTCCTCATCAATATGCATCTAAAGCTGAATCTAAATTCAAAAACCTTTTATGAAGGCTGTTGAATAGACTGTTGAACTCTGTCATGAGAAATATAGGTGACTCTTTAAGAGAGAGGCATGAAGGTCTGGCCAAAAAGTCGCTAGATTTGTTGCGGGAGAACGTTTTTGAAAAATAAATAGCTAAAAGCATCTTAAAAGTCATCAAATCTAGCAAGAAACTTCCTAAGTTGGCAACACTGAGCTAGTCAGCAGGAAATAGTTATAGCATATAACTCCCTGTAAAATCACAACTTTAGATATTTTATATATTTCTGAAAAAAACAGATATGTCATGATAGGCGTATTTTTGAGCTTTGGAGAGAGCCAAGCTAGCTGTTAGCTTCCTAAAAACAATATCATCAGCAATGGTGCACAGCATTAGGAAATGGATATTCTCTGTTTCAAAGCAATAAATTCTATTCAACTGTCTCTAATTCAACAGTCAGAATAATTTCAACCCACCAACGTGACTGCAGATCTGCAGCAGCCAATCAAAATGGTATCTGCTCTTTTGTCTTTTTGTCTGCTTGGTTTTGAAGGGCTCTCCGCACAAGCCTCATCATGCAACTAATTCAGATGTAACCCCACTTTAAACCACACAGACAATGGCTATTGAGATGAGCTGGTTGCTGATGGGACTGTAGAGAGTCAGACTCTAGATGAAATGAACACGCACAGACACATGTGTAGTCACACACAGTCACATAAAAAAATATAGTGAAAAGTGGACACAACACAGGAATATTTATGTCAGATTTCTGTGCCTATTGTATTGTACCACTCACACAAACACACACACACACACACACACACACACACACACACAACTCTTGCTTTTTTTGCATTAGCCTTCCACCTTCAAATGTAAATGGACCTTTAAGTGGATCATTTAGGTAATTTAAGGCTGAAGTGCCTGACTATAAATCTCAGGCCATCACTTGAGAAACTTAAGTTTGTTGTGTCCACTCATTGCCCAAACGACATGATACTACAAAAAAAAGACTGCAAAGTTTGATTTGGTAAATGATAAAAACCCTTTGTGATGTTGAAAGTTCAGCTAGTTGTGTTATTTACCTGTCTGCTCTCCTGCAGCTGACTTTGTCTCCACCTCTCCCTTCTCCTCTGCCTTCTCCTCAGACACTTAATCCTATTCTTCTCTCTTTTACTCGTCCTCCTTTCTCCAAAAGGAACACAAGGCGGCACCACTGCCTCCATCACACCACTGCCTCCTTCCTCGCCGTCTTCCACGTCCTCCTCTTCTTCCTCCTCCTCCTCCTCTTCTTCTACTCCCAGCTCTGAGCTGGTTAGAGATGGGACGTTTGCCCGAGTAGGATGGCTTTGCAATGATCGGCCTCTTCTGACGTCCACCCAGAATGGATCTGGCTCTCTGGATGAACTAACGGTGTTGCGGTCCAGGTCTACTGCAGCTGTCCTGGACCTGGACCTCATTGATGGCCATTGGGATTCGGGGTTTAAACTGGCTGTGATGGTTCGGGTGCAGCCAATACTTTGAGGCCTAGGACACGTGTGTCCTCTCTGCAAATTGTTGGATCCTTCTCCAACTTCCAAAGTGTTGTTTAACTGGATGTCAGAATTACAGCTAGACAAACTTTCAGTGCTTCCTCTTCCCTGCGTGTCCTGGGCTTCATCTCCCTGTGTCTCAGTTCTTTCAGTCTTTCTCTGCCTTTGTATTCCTCTTTCCCTACATCCCAAATGTTCAGCATTTTGTTGCTCCTCATCCCTGCCTTGGTTTCCCACTCTCCATCTTCCTCTGTTGTCCTTGCTGCAGGTCTTTTTGTGTGCTTTCCTCCCTGGCAGAACAGGTCTCACCAGCTGCTCCACGCTGCTCGACCTTCCCTCTCCGGCTGGATCTGCACCTCTCAGCCTGGGTCTCACTGCCTTCAAACATGGGGTGTAAGTCTCGTTGTTACTGTTTTCTTCACTGGCACCCTCAGTTCCACAACCTCCAAGTCTGCTTGAGCCATTCACACCAGAGGCTCCCAAATGGGAGCTCATGACAGCGCGATTGAGCCCCTCAGTCACCAGCAGCGTGCATCTGATGCAACTTCAACCAGCTAGCCTGGTCTTTCCCCTCTCATCTTTACCTGAGTCTTCTCTCTGCCTCCCACGCCTTCTGGATGTAGAGGTTCAACCTCTTTTTCTAAGAGCAAGAGGGACTGTTCCAGTGTATAGGAGGTGAGCAGTGCAGCCCTCTGGCCTGGCTTATCCTGCCCCTGTTAGCCCCCCTGGGACATTCCACACTGTTGACAAAAACAAAGTCCCCCTGGTGAACCCCATTACAATAGGTGCACTGTTCATGGCCTCACTATTGTCCTGTGTGACCTATAGAAAACACAATGCTATGCAACCACTGAATACACAAAAATAAGGTGAAAAAACCAGAGCAACCTTTTTTTTCTCACGTCCACTACCATGGTGTCAGCTTTTTTCACTCTGGGGTTTATAAGCAGAGCACAAAGTGAGTGGTAGTGTGCATGAATGTCATCGTCGTCAAAGACTTCCAGTGTACCTGCACCCAAGAATCTTCCAGACCCAATGAAAAACCCAAATGTAGCCTATTTGAGGAACAATGACAGGATAACTTGTTCAAAGGTGCTTTGTTCTGACAAGCTGCTTAAAATGTCAAACCAAGATTATTATGAGTTAGGTTTGGTTACTTAAGATAAGTGTTTAGAAGTGTTTAAAGGCAACATTATAACTACTCAGTCCATTTTAGATAACTAAATCTGATTATTGGCATTGTTGGACTAGAAGTGGTGTAGATGAAGTACATTTTTATTTTAAAGTTGAGTCACAAAGTAATTATTATTTTCAGTTTTATATTCCAGTATATATTATAAGAATAATAATAAGAAGAAGTATAAGAAGCCATGCCACTCTTACTGAAATAACTAACTGAGGAGAACTACAGGGGTGGGTTTGATTCCTTTTTTGTAGGTCTTGAATTTGAATTTTTAGTCTTATTTACATAACTACTATTTACACATCCCTAGAAAATGATCACAGTGAATTGTATGAATACCAATTCTAAGGCATAATATCTCATTTGCATACAGCGCCACAGATCCTCTTATAATGCCTCAGTGGTTGGTCCTAATTTCAGGCTGAGGACCAAAGTTCATGCCTTTGAATATCCCAGAAGATGGATGCGTGGAAAAACACATTTAAATACCCATTTGTACTGTGTAGCTATTAAATAATCTTTTCTCATGTATTTTTGGTATTGTTTGTAAATTGTTCTAATTATGTCTAATATGTCTTGTAATCACTTTTTACTTATCTTTACTTCTTTTTTCTCATATAATCATAAATATCTTGTTTTATCTCCTGCCCTGTAGTCTTCATTAATCAAGATTGCATTAATTCAGTACCCCCTTTATGAAAGGTGTTACATAACAAAACAGATTTTTTTAATTATACAGAGGAGAGACAGGAAACGTGGGGATGAAAGAGGGGGAATGACGTCTGAAAATCAATCCATGTGGTGTTGTTACAAGGTACACCCACTAAATTATTATTATTAGTAGTAATTGTTCATGGGGGTTGACAGTGATTTGTGGTTGATTGCTATCTGTAGCTAATACGTAGGTCTACTTGCATGAATTGGATTTTGGTATCTCTGTCCACTACAGACAGCCAAGGCTGGATTATCAACCAGGCTAAGCAAGCCACTGCCTAGGGGCCCCAGACTCCTAGGGCACCAAAAGCAACAGATCATAGTGTTTCATCTAGTATTTTTTAATGGAATTTATGCACATTTTATTTATAGTATTTGTACCACTAAAGCGCAAACTAGGACTGCAGTATCAGCGTCTTGTGCTTACATAATATATATTCCTAAAGGGGTATTAAATTAAGATTTTGAACAACAGGGGCCCAACAGCAAATGTTTGCCCATTTTGCCAAACAGGTTAATCCTACCGTGCAATTCACAAACTTCAGTGTTTCTATGATATTGAAAAACCTCTGTTTCTCTATCTATACACATACACACACACTCACACACACACACACACACACACACATAAATTGGAATGTAAATTAATGAATGCAGACACAAGTTCTATAAGAATACAGAGAGTTCTATGACATCACAGTGTATCAGTGTTTAGTCCTGCAGAAGTTCAGTTCAGACTTATTCTTCACAGTGAAAACTACCGAAAGATCATCTGCACTAAACTACAAACAGTTTGCAACAAGAGGTAAACACAGTATTCTACGTGAGACAACCTAAAGACAGACAGCTCAGAAAAAAAGAAAAAACAAGACAAAGACAAAACAAGTAAACCCAGCTCATCTGAAAATGTCTGGACACAGACAGGTAAATGCACTACACAGAAGGTTAAACACTAAATTGATATAGCATTTAGAGAATTTGCACAATTTTAAAATGTATATAAAGCTGATGAAGTTTTAAAAAGAGGACATTCTATGATGCAGCAGCAGTGAGTGAGTTTCAGTGTGAACTAGTTTTACAGAGGGACAAGATGCAAACTTAACAGCCATGACATCTGAACAAATAACGTACCATATAACTGTAATACATGAATATTTTATATAAAAGTAAGAGTAAAGATACATATTTTATATGAATATTTTCCACTCATCTGCACATTTTCATATTTTTCAACCTAAAATGGATCTTTTTATTGTTGTTTGAAAAAAAATGTTTTTGAAGTAAGTTTGTATTGATCCAGCTTCTTACATTTTATTTGCATATATTAAAATGCATGTAGCCGCAATATTAAAATGCATGTAGCCACAAGCACGTGTGAAAGTTATGTTTTTATGTGTCCTAAAAACCACAAATTAATCACATGTGAAATGCTGTTTAATGCAATAAGCCTCATGTTCATACGTGAATTTATCACATTTGAAATGTGCTTTCTGGTATGTATGAGAGTTCACATGTTCTTTTTAAGGGGATAACAAGTACACTAGAAGAAGAAAAAAAGGATGTTAAAAAAATATAAGAAGGGATATTACAAGAATTGATCTTGATAAACTATCTATAAGCAACATTTCCGAGTTATTGATTGGAACATATATACAAAAACACAAATATTCATAGACAGCAAAGTTTTCATATTTTTGTGTTTCTCACCTAGATTTCTGATTCAAGTAACATGGACAAAGAAGCAGAGAACATGGACAAAACCCCCAGCTCTCCTGCGTTCTCCACAAACTCAGAGATCACAGAGATTACCAACATCCCTGTCTCTGGGATCATTGATCAGACAATTGAGGATCTTGATGAGTTGATGTATTGTGATGACATTTTAAACAATGAAGAGTTCACTTGCCCTCGCATCCATTCAACCATCAGCCAGGAGAGCATAATAACATATTCTTCTTGTTGGTGTTCCTCTGACTCAGACATCTCAGAGGTGATCACATCATTTGATCAGAATGTCGATGAGGAGATTACAAAAGTATGTTATAGCTTCTTGTATCCAGAGAACCTGGAGACAGATGATTCTGTAGAAAAAGAGGAGGTCCAGGCCACTGTGACAGCATCAACCTCCAGACATTTCATCGGGGCAGAGGAGAGCCTGAAACCTTCCTCCTGTGCCTCTTCTTCTTCCACCAACAGAACAATCACTAAGGCAGGCAACATGGTCGTCTCCCATGTGATTTATGATGGTGTTGTGACACTGGAGGCCAGTACACTGGAGGTCACTGAGGCTGTCAAGACACTGCAGTCCACTGAGGCTGTAAAGACAATGGAGGCCACTGAGACTTTCAAGACACTGGAGGTCACCGAGTCTGTGAAGACACTGCAGTTCACTGAGGCTGTTAAGACACTGGAGGCCACTGGGCATCTCAAGATCATTAAAGACAGTGATGTTCCTCCCCAGTCAGACCTGAGTTTGAGTCCTCTGGTGTTGCTTGAGGAGGAACAGGATGTCACACCAAGGGAAACTGGTAATGTTGTCCCATCTCCAACCTCCAGCAGCCCATTTCCACCAACAGATCAGGTGAATGAAATCCTTCAGCCAAAGAGTCAAGCACTGGCCGGAACTGTGACTGATTTCCAGGAGGAGGTGAGAAGTTCCGCAAGTCGTCAGTCTAGAGACTCTCATGATGGAGGTCTGAAGGGTTTTCCTTCACGACCCTCAGAAGATGCTGGACATCTTGCAGTCGCTCAGGAGGACAAAGAAGCAGTAGCAGACGGGCCACTTTTCCTGAATTCTTCCACCATCACTGCCTTAATAAGGGGATTTTTCCAGAGTCTAAGTGAAGAGTAGGTTATTTATTTCCCTATGGAAACTTTTGTGTGTATACCTTTTAAATTTAAACTTACTTTTTTGTTCTTGTTTAGGCAATGGCGGGAAGTAAGCGAAGGTGTTTACAATTATGATGTGAAGGAGCAGCTGACTGACATGTGCACAGATGTGCGGAGGTTCATCTCGGAGTCAGTTGCTAAGAACATCTTCCAGGCCATCTGTCAAGGTCATGGTTCCACATCTGGCACCTTTAACCTGAAGAGTCCCTTGTCCTCCTCAGCACCCCTCACTGAGATCTTAGGTATCACTGAGTACAACATGCAGAGAAATTTGCAAAGTTCCTTCAGCAAGGCTTTCTGTGATGTCGTTGGTGCGGACACCCCTGGAAGGGTTTCACCCAAATTCACAGGGGCTATAGCAGGAGAGGTCATTGCTGAGATCAACTCTGTCCTATCAGTGGCCCTACAAACCTATCTGGATGGAGGATCCTCAAGCATCACTGCTGCCGCCAATTGCCTGGTGTCAAAGAACAGAGAAGCCAAGAAAACTTTAGAGGGAGCTATCACAACCATGAAATCCTTCCTCACAGGAAGAGGCACTGCAATGAAGAGAAGGATTCAGACAGATAATGGTTCCAATCTTGACAGCAAAGAAGAGACACCGGCAGGTGGATGTAAAGGCAAGAAAAAGAAGTCGCAGTGGGACAGGTGTTTCAGTGGATGGAGTAAAAAGATTCAGGCAGCTCCACTTGAACATTTGGAAGATGAAGAAGCCTTCAGCCAGAGCTCTGTGGAGCAGTTTCAGCCTGACTCTAAATGTCTCAGTAATAACCAATATGATGATGAGGAGACCAAGGCAAAGAAGAGCATCCGCATCTTCCGCAATATCTTCTCAAACGTAAGAGTGAATTTACATGGAAATTCTAATCAGTGAGACCACTTTAAAAGTACCCAAGAATAGATTGGACCAGATCCAACCAGATAAGATGTTAGATTTTCTGTCAGGTGGAACAGACCAACAGGGACACGATGAAGGATTTATTATTAGCTGTCTCAGTCATAAGTCAAAGACTGCTGGACTTGTTTGTTCTTAAAGATGTTTTATCTCTCATCCAAGATGTTTCATTAGTTTTGAACATATTTGCTGTTCTTTCCTTTCTTTCCTTCCCTTCATTCTCTTACTTATCTGAACTCTTAATTAGTTGTGAAGTGTTTTTCGGACCAAACAAGTCCAGTTGTTTTTGTTGAACCATAGACATTTATTGATATTTCTGTGCTTACATTTTTATTATTTCCCCAAAAAGAATGAGAAGAAGATGAAGAAGGAGAAGAAGAATAAAGCTTCAACAGAGAATCAGATGAAGCGGCCTAGTTTTTGGATGCGGCTTTTCAGCCACAGTTTGTGCAGCCAGAGTGTGTTACCCTGACAAGTAAAGCCCAGGACCAGCTTCAGTATCTGTGGTGATAATAACTTCCCCCCCTCTCTTTCTGACACCCTTCCCCTTTTCCCTCCCCCCTTCTTATCCACCCACCCCCCTCCCCTTGTTCTTTATTTCTACCTCCACCTCTAAATATCTTTACATTTAACATCAATAAATTTACCTTGATGGGATATGCATTGTACTGTATTTTTACAATATTTTACCTTTCTGCTTTTCTATATGAATACTTTATATCAAAAGTTGTAGTAGTTTATTGAAAACTTACATGATAATGGTTAAAAGGAATATGACTTTCTCTGTTACTGACAAACCAAACTAAAGTACACACTGCCTGTGGCACGTCACTTGACACCCACACGAGGAGTGCCATACAGACAAAGTACTTATCAGGCCTATAGGACTGAGCCATGTACTTGTATTTTATTAACTTATTTAATGAGTGACTCCACTTTGCATATTAAATGCAACAGGCATTAGTTAACCAACATCGCACACTCAGGGAAAATCTTTAAAATTCTGCCCTCTGATAAAACACACCCATACCACTATCAGAACAACACAACTCCAAGCAGCTGCTTAAAAACTCTTTATTTTCCCCTAAAATACCATTAAATACACAGCTTGACATGGCTCAATAGTCTTAAGACTACTTTAAAAAAACTGAGAAGCCGTTGTTTTCGAGATGGTTAGAAGAGTCTTTGAGGATTCTTGTAATATCCTCGGGTTGTGTCAAGTGAACACAAGTTCAGTGTTGTGTCAAAGAATACTGGGGTATATATGTTTCTTTAGCTAGTTATGTACTCATTTTCAATTTGAGGCTCACGCCGGCAGCATTGTCAGTCAAAATCAATGGGAGTGTGTCCAACCAGCTTTGCCTTCACTTTTGTAGCTACAAGGTTGTTTATTTGTTTGTTGTCCATCACCAGCTGTTTTCATTCCAGGCTGTTTTCTGACTCACTGCTGACATTATCAGTTGCCTCAAATATACTTGAACACAAGGCAAACGCAACTATTGTTTTCCAGGGAATCACCTCCCCTCTCTCTCTCTCTCTCTCTCTCTCTCTCGCACACACACACACACACACACACACACACACACACACACACACACACACACACACACACACACATTGATAATCATCTCTACAAACAACTAACACTG
>JAVQJD010064134.1:0-10000 GCA_036023655.1 Nannoperca australis | reverse complement strand
TTCTGTAGATAATCAGTTTCTTATAACTAGTTTGTGTTTGTTTTTATGTTTTGTTGTTTGTCAACAAACCCCCCCCCCCCGTTTGTTTGGGTCGCCCCGTGTTCCTGAACTCATCTTGGACTCAAAGATGTTGGATACTTTCCTCGTAACCTCTGAACACGCTGCATCCTCACTTTGGCACCCTTATAAGCCAAACGTCCTCCTACACAGCAGCGTCTGGTGTCTGGACTCAGAGACTTCCAGTAAAGACGTAATGAATCACATTCAAAGTAATGCAGTGCTCACTGGTTTATCAGAGGCGTTCAACATTAGATCCTGCTGTTATAAATCCACACAGCCGGGTCAGTGGTGAGCGGGAGGGGGCTGTTTTAAGAAGAGTCTTGCCTGTGAAATGATCTTTGAAATGCTGATATGTTTTTGTTGTTTGGGGCAACAGGTTTGAAAGTGTCTTATTTCTTACAACAGGGCAGCTGGTGATGTGAGACCACCACCACACATCATCAGCTCCGGGATGTTTGTTTTCACAGTTTAATAATAGTGCAGGACGCAGGACTCACACTGAGGGAAGCATTTCTGTTGCAGCAATGTTCACACAGCTGATTCACACTTATGCAACTTAGTATAACAACAACATTGTGGAGATGTATGTCCCATTTTGTTCAGTTGTCGTTCAGAATCATCTGTAACCTCGTTACACAAAACAGATTCACCTGATGGTCGGCATCATGAATTCAATCGCACCTGAACACCTGAGCAGAATATACCAGAGATACAGATCTTCTACTGTGATGTTTGACTTTCACTAAGCTCACAGTCCTCGTCACATCCTCACAAACTGCACAGTCATCATGATAGCCCTGAGGGACTGAGCTGAACTAGAACTGGTTTATTAGCAGAATCTTGGATCTATGGAGGAAAATCCTTTTTTCTACCCTTTTTTATTATTTCACTAAATTCAGTTTTAAACTAATGCTCCTTTTGCCTGAGCATGCTTTATTTTATTCTTAAAAGAGAATGGAAAGCCATGAGTTGTGCAATAGGTTCAGGCTCCAAACCAACAATATCTACATAAAAAGTCCTGTAACTCGTGCTTCATATGTTCCAGTCATGTTTTAAATCTGGCTGCACCGTAATACTTTCTCTCTAGGGACCCTTTCAATAATGTTGTCAGTCACTATATCGTCTGACCCAGAAACAAGCACTTTTAGTGGACGTATTTCGACGGGCGCAGTTACCTGCAATGATTATATTGAGGCATCTTCTGGACCAATCCAAAATATGAGTACCTACCAGTTCTTTAGGCCCCAACACCAGTAAGACTAGGGCGCAGGTTTAAACATACAGGAAGTACCCTTTGAATAAGATTCTCCTGAGGTGGCATTAGTCGTCGTGAGTATTTTCAGTACTGCAGTTGTCTTTTACTCGGCCCTCGGCCATTCTGGGTTTGTTTATATGAGCCTGAGAGAGGAATCTCTCCTTTTGGCCCGGCGCTGCTCCTTCCCTCTGAGCAGCCGGGTCAAAGCACTCAGGCACAGTTTGGGGGAAGCCAGCATCGTCTGAATTGCAAACAAAACAGAAATTCCACTTCGGGCTCAGTGCGTTTATGATAATACGTAATTAATCGGCTGGAATCTGCTGGCGCAATCAAATGTGGCCTCGACCCCGCACCTCCTCGTAATTACAAGTTAAGGACAGAGAATATGAAGTGTGTCTTGAGGGGAAATTGTTTTACTCGCAGTCGCTCCATATGAACAAACAAGTGAGGGGAAGTGTTTACAGCACGTCTGGCCTCAAATTGTTGACATGTTTTGCGTATTGCAGGATGCTTCGTTTGTTGATTTGCTTACGGCTCTGTCTCTAATGAAAGTGTTTCTCCTGAGGGGAAACAAACTGTGGAGAGGCTTTGGTGTCTGGCGAGTCACTCTGAGTATCTCAGGGGAGGTCGTGTCTGGAGAGCAAGTGTCAGCATCAAGTGGATGTTCAGCCTGCAGCTTCTGAGCCTCTCGGGTACTGTTCACTGCAGCTCCAAGGGTCCGTGCACCCAAAACACAAAATGACATGTTACTTATCTCACAGTGACATTTAGCAATAGATGGATTGCTGCTCGGACAAACCGGGCGTGAGCAGGAGCCCTGAGGTCAAAGGTGGCTTTGGTCTTATGGATTTCTTTAAGTGGGTAGAAATACGTAAAAGGACTCATCTTATACTGAAATAGTTCTGCAGTAATGACAAATGATTATATGCTTGTTTGTTCTGGGGTCAAATAATTGTGAAATTCAGTTGTTGTGGCCATGAGTTATTCTAACTTTGCACTCACCACTCTCCGTTAGAGTCTGGCTGAAAGTAAGTGCAGAAATGAGCTCCCGAACTGTTTCTAATTGTAAAATGTTTGCAGAAACATGAGCCCAGTTATGCAAGACCATTTGCAAACCTACACCGTCTTACACTACCAGCAGTTTTCATTGGGACGCTTTCTCTGGCAGAAAGCTGTCCAACATGCATTTTGTTATTTCCTATAAAATCTTCACTTTAGGCGTCATCATATAATAAAAGAAGCAGTCGAATATCTGCTGGCTGCTCCTCTCAGACCCTGAGTCACATGTAGTCGTCAAAAATAATGTCAACATGCTTTTTAATATAGTGTTAATAGTTTTTTCTTATTATGAAAAGGTCTGTGGGGAAACATCACAAATGCTTATTTTGGTCTGAGCTGGCTGAAGGGGCGTGTCCCTGCCTCTCACTGATTGATAGCAGCTGGCAGGCTGAGACAAAGTAAACTAACTTGCTTGTGTTGTTAGTGGTGTTGACTTGTAAGAACCACACCGGCATCTAAACAGGTACGTTTACCTGCTGTGTCATGTGCCTCCTCCCCCTCCTTCAACAAGCTGAGCTGCAGGACAGCAGGTCGTCTACGTCTCTGAACGCGGGACAACTGATGTACAGAGCAGATATGTAGCTGCAGCAGCCAAAACAACAGTTGGACATGACTCGATTCAATAAGCACACACTCATGTTACCCACACGGCCGCTCTGTTATGCTTTACATAAAAGGAA
Organism: Nannoperca australis; assembly: GCA_036023655.1. NCBI lineage: Eukaryota > Metazoa > Chordata > Actinopteri > Centrarchiformes > Percichthyidae > Nannoperca > Nannoperca australis. Next base: position 6,946 of record JAVQJD010064134.1, on the reverse strand, counting down.
ACCGGTGAGAGACGAGCGATAAGTTCAGCTGTCTCCGGTCGAAGCGCTGCTCGCTGCTGTTCAGGAACGTTTGGAATTCATTCAATTTAGATTTATTTTGGGTTTTCTTTAACAGAGAAATGTATGTAACCGAGATGAAAGCTTGATTCTAGTAAACAGCTTCTCTGGTGTGTCGGTGTCCTGCAGTTCAACTTGAGGCTGACAGGTGAATTATTCCCTCAAAGCTTCCTTCCGCAGACTTAATGAAGTTTTAGGAACTGTAGAGCGCTCAGGACACCATGCTGCTTTGTTGTTTGATGTTATCAGCTTCCCCGGAGCAGGTGAGGGTTCAGGAATGTCGTCCCTGTCTAAAGCAAACAGGGTCGTCTCCCAGACCAGCAGACCACCAACATCCCGGCAGTAAACAAGGAATCAACAGACTGATATTAGATACCCACCTTCTTCACTAAGACCTTGTGCTGTTTGATGCAGAAGATCTGCAGTTTTCCACTGCAGCCTCACCTGATGTATCCTGCAGAGAAAGCTCACGAGCACACGGTTTCTGTTTTACCTCCAGAGTGGATCAACACGTCCAGCATTTACAAACACACACCAGCCCCCAAACTGTGTTTGATGGTCATTAGTTACACTGAGATGACAGCGTACATTAAACAATATTCTCTCTCTCTCACACACACACACACACACAGCTCTGGTGGATAACAAGGTGTGGCCCTCAAGATAACCATTAACAAGATTTTGTTTAAAATGCCATAAAAAATAAAAGTTTTTAAAACTCTCTCACAGGACCTGAAGGAGAAACGTCTCGTGACTGATGATGGTTTCGTGTTTTCTTGTTCCTGTGAAGGAACTTCTGCACATGACCAAACCACCAGTCAGCACAAAACACTCCAACTATCTTCTTTCTGACTAGTTTTACGTTGTAAAACCGACATTCACAGACGTTTTTTCTTTTTCAGCTTGTCAGACAACGATTCAACAGCTGCGACCAGTCTTTGACTATTTAACTCGTCGGAAACTATCTTGATAATCAATAAACCGTTCTGTTTTTTTAAGTGCTGGTCGGACGAAACAGCCCACTGAAGACTTGGGTTTAAAGGTTTGTGATGGACATTTTTCACCATTTTCTAACAACCTATTCCGATTAATTGAGAAAATAATCAAAGACGGTGATTTGAAAACCAAAAGCAGATTATTAAAGTTTATTCTAATCCAACAAGCAAGCTGACAGATCTAAATCTAATCTGTGTTGTTATTTGTGGTGAAATTCTTTCCAGTAACTGTCAGAAAACTCACTGAAGAAGGACGTCCTGCCCTGAAACGTTCATGTGACAATATTAATTAGGAGTCCTAGAATAGTTTTCTGTCAGCTGAGAGTAAAAGTCTGACATTTTACATGAACGCTTGCTGTTGCTTCAACATGTGGAGAACTCTTTGCAGCAGACGTTTAACATCTTTATGTTTATTCTGAGCTTTCAGTGTTGCCATTGGAGCATTAGAAACACACATTAAGTCTTTCTTGGCATAAATCAGCGTAAGTGATGTGTTCAGGTTCAATGTGTTGTAGCTTTGCTTTGGAGAAACAGGAAGAACGAAGTTGTTAACATGGCTCCATGTCTGAACAAGAGCAGACAGCAGCAAGAAGTGGACCTGCATTATTACATACAAGTGGGACCTGCTCGCTCTAAATGTGTCCACTGTTACTGTAAAATCTGCCCCTCTCAAGTGTCTCTGGGGGACATCTTTTGGGACCTCCAGCCAGACGTTGAGACACGACACATTAGATGACAAATATCCAGAAAGAGGAAACAGAAAGAGACAGAAAGTGAGATTTATCTTGTGTTCAAAAGGCCACAAATCTGTTAGCGGAGCAGACAGGCTGTTATCAGCTGGACGGGGATAAAGTCCTCCCCCTCAGTGTGTGTGTGTGTGTGTGTGTTTCAGACTGCGAGTGAATGGGGGGGCATTCATCACTCTACAGCTGTGAGTTGGCATTGTGGGGGATTTCAGTTGCGATGGAAGTTGACAAGCTTGGGGGCAAAGGGAGGACAGACTGGTAGAGGGGCAGAAGAGATGAAGAAGGGAGAGGAGGAAGAGGTGGAGGGGAAAGAAAGAGGATAAAGAGATACTGGATGAATAACCGATGAAAGTGAGGAGGTGAGAGTGGGGGGGGGGGGGGGCAACAGAGGGAGAGATTCCCAGTGAATTGTGGCCGAATGCCAAACTGACCACAACCACGCAGAGCTTCTTGGAAAATCTCTTCTTGTTCTTTCTCATTCTGTCCTCTCTCGCTCTTTGATTCACACACACACACACACACACTCAGTCTCACACACACACACACTCAGTCACACACTCACACACACACACCCTGGCGTGAGGCCAAGCTCCGCCTCTGCCACAGAGGGGTTCAAACATTCCCTTTTTATCGCCCCTAAAAAGAGTGGATTGAAAACGTTCCTCCCTGAGCCCTTTGGGGGGGGGGGGGACTGTTGGTGCTGCATTTAGCTTTTGGACGTTTTGAAGAGAGGCAGGAAGGATGTGAGCGGGTGAAGCGGGACTCCATGCAGCAAAACATTACACAACTTGTGTGAAGCTCCGCGGTCGCTTTGTCCTGCATCAACGAATGTTTTATACCTCCACGACACGGGCGACGCGTTTCACTTCAACGCGGGCCCAGTTTCTCCACAGGGACCCACTGAGGCCGCCACCACCTTTAGTAGATAAAGACTTTTGCATTCTCCCTTTGGGTTTATTACAAACATGTAACGCTCGCTGACTTCTTGCTTTTTCACAGCATGTTTTCTTTCTAATGCTGCAAGTGTTGGTTTTCTCACAAGCAGCATTACTGCTGTCTCATGGATGAACGAAATCATGAAACACGTGAAACTGAAACAACATCTCAACTCTTTTACTACATAAACCACAGAGTCTCGCTCTCTCTGCTGTCTCCTCCGCTGAGAACCAAAACATCCACGACCACAATCACTTCTTCTTCTTGTTTTACCAAACTCATTTCAACCACACTGTCTATCATCCAGTCAGTGACTCCATCATCGAGTGGCGTCCATCCAGCACCATCTGTTCAAACACGCTCTATGACAGCACCGTCATTAATACTTCATAAAACACCGGCTGGATTTATTGTCATAATAAACAGATTAGGACATGCAGGTAACATTACAGACTGTTCTGTATCTGTAGTTCAGTGAGTGTAGAAACACCTTCTGCAGCGTGTTTTCAAACTGAATTCAGGGCTGGATTGTATTTGTAGTCCAGTCAAACTATTGGATAGAGGCTCTTTTTACACACGAGCATTGATCTGCAGTCCTGTGTTACACAGCAGGACACGTTCTGGCCCTGAACTGAAGCAGTAACTCTACAAAAAAGTGTTTTTCCCCACCAGCCACTACTCTCCCTACTGAGTCTTTACCCTCGCAAGGTCTGTCGTACTCTTTTCCATCAAGAAACACCAAAGGAGACATTTCTCTACCTTTACCGCCCCGAGGAGCCGTTTGCCTGGGGACCTCTTCTGTGAACAAAACACTTTGTTGTTAAAGAAAATGTGAAATAGATTGTGGGAATAACTTTCTCCTGATAACAGAAAGAACACAAATGTTGCTTCAGTGCCAGTTCTCTCAGCTGAGTATAAGCATGTGTTGCAGGTCTTTAGATGATCGGTAGTTTCTGTTTGGTTAAAAAAACACACGACTCAAACATTAGTAAAAACATGAATTCCTCCAGTGACATTTAGTTTCTTCTCCTTCAGTTACCCGTTCAGTTTACTGTAAAGTATCTATTTGTACTGAAACACAACAACGTTTGGTAGAAATCTGTTCAACCTGACGTGTTACTCAATAAATATTAACACAAAACAGTTACTGCAAGGCAAAAATAGAAAATTTACAATAGAAAGTGTGTAAAATATATCTGTTTTAAAGTGAAAAGAGCTGAACAATGTTAATATAATATATATATATATAATATATATAATAGTGCATTCATTCAGCACTCATTAAACCTCAAGTACTTACATACAAACTGTATTTATGTAGTTATGTAGTTATGTGCCCTCTCTGAAACATACAAATGACTGTTAAGTAGTACACACACACTGAAGAACACACACACACACACACACACCACTGTGTTGACTTAGCCCATCTGGTCCTGATTGTGGTGAGTTGATTGAGATGTTTGTCGTGGATGTAGCCGTGACCCGGCCATCAAACTGAGACGCACACACACACACATACATACGTTGTAGATGGTAGCATTTACTGACATACACTCACTCACTCATTCATGTACACACACACACACACACACACACACACACACACATACACACACACACACACACACACAGAGCTGTGTCCCTTCAGTGTACTTAACTTTAATATGTATTTAAGTGGCACAGGAGAGAACTCTGTAGGCTTCAGACACACTAACACCAGGCTTCATACACAGTCTTTGTGTAATATGCTTAAATTCTCCTTAAAGAATTGGGGGAAAAGCTCCCTTGGTTTTTGTTAAATGGGATATTGGCCTTGATCAAATTTTACACAATGTAGTGGAAAACAAAGATCAGCTGCTGCCTGCCTCCGTGCACCGACTGAATATAAAGATGGACGACGTGTCTCCACTTGCACACATTGTAAACAGTGAAGCTGCCATCTTGTACTGGTGACATTCAGTAGTGATCTGCCCTGGAGCCGAGGTATCGAGGCCCCGCCTACACAGCCGCCTGAACCAATCACAGCACACCCACAGTTGTCAGTCAGGATGTGACAGACCCTTTTTATAGCATAAAATAATGAATAAAAAAAAACAGTGTGATAAAAATCTAAAACGACAGAAGCCTTCTTTTGATAAAAATGTATTTTGACACTAACATGGAGGGGGGGGGGCTCATGGGGTTTTGGCCTTACTTTTGAGGAGTGGGCGTGCCGTCCATCTTTATATACACTCTAGTCTCAGTGTTTTTGCCTATTTCCAACTGGGCGGCAGAACTCTTCCAATTCAACACACATGGGCTTCAAATATGTTAATATTCAAATATTGGTTTGTTGGTGCCCTGTGTGTGTGTGTGTGTGTGTGTGTGTGAGGTTATTTCTCTAGTGACCACAGATGAGTCAACCCTCCACTCGACTGACTTTGATTGTAGAGAACATGAGAGAAGATCTGATACAATCCTCGTTTTTTTGGGGAGCAGCTTTGTTTGTGTTTGGCCCACTTCGGATCCAGAATCCTCATGGCCGTCCTGTGGGAACTAGATTCAAAATAACAGGACTAACAGTCCCCTCCACTACTTTCCCACTCCTACTTTCTTCACAAAATCAGCTTTCCCATAAACAGCATTAAAAGTTACTTAAGCACTAAAGTAGAGAAAGTGAAAGTAAAAATCTGTTTCTTGTTTAATTCTCCTCTACAAGCTAGAAATGAACCACTGGACCATGAACTTAATGTTTGAACTGATGCATTAATACATTCTAATGAAAATAAGAATTAATGTGTTTTTATTGACAAGAAGGTCACACAAAACAACGTATAGATAAAAAGAAATATCCCTCACAATCATCACATGTGACCCAGTGGAAGTGCCTGTCAACCTTTGGGCACAGGTGTGTACAGATGTAGTGACCAGGTGCCAGATTGTGATGGTGCTGGAGGTCTTTGTTTTGTTCTTCAAGGATGATTAATCATCTGTAAAACAATACTAAGAAGAAAGAGATAAATGAAGATGTAGAAACCAGCCTGTAGAGCGACGGAGGAGTTCATACATGAGACACAGAAAGAGGACGCGAGGGAGTGGAAGTAAAAGTCAGGTACCGCACAGAGAGTGCTGCTCGCTAACAAGCCTGAGGCTGTTGGCTTGTTCTCATGCTTCACAACGAGATTCAGCCCAAACATCTGGACTCTCTGATACTTAGTGACACGCTGCAATAATATAACAAGCTGTGCAAGTGCGCGTCAGCATTTTTGTCCCGTATCATCTGTTCAGATCCATCAGGCTCACGACGAAGTCAAAATAAATCATCGTGTCAGCTGACGGCTTTCAAGACAACTACACAAGATGAGTTGGGTGAAGGCACCTGCACTGAAAACCTCAGCTGAGACGCACAACGTGAAGTTTACATCACAAGAATGCTTCTCAAACCTGGATAAAGCTTTAATCAGAGAAACCAACACTTCTGCTGATTCTCTGTACACAGGTTTACACATCAGTGTGTTTCCAGGTGTTTGGGAAACTAAGTCTTTGGAGTGCAACGTTGAATCAGTGGGGTTCCGGGTTTCAACACCTCTGATGGGTTTGCTTGTAAATGTGCTCTGAGGCACCTGTGCTTCTTTTTATTTCACTTTTGCAGTTAGCTGTTTGTTCAAACTACCACTTCTCTCCGGTGAGTTCAGCCTCATGCAGACGCTCTTCAGTGTCTTCAGGTGCGGAGCTGCCAGCTCAGATCCCGACCCACGGTGCACTTGTTACCCCAGATCCTTATCGGTGCTACTTGCCTGTGCGTCAGTCTTGTTATCGGGGCTGTTTGGTCACCCAGCCCCCCCCCCCCCTCCTCTCTGAAGTCACCCAGAGGATCAGAGCGAAGCCAACATGTGGTTTGAGTTAACATCTCAGAAACAAGGCCTCCATACGTGGAGATGTCTGCGTAGTCCCAGAGCTCGTTGGTCGTCCTGTGTAGTTTATAACTGTGAGTGTGTGTGTGTGTCGTTTGAATCCTACAGCAGGAAATAAGGGTCAATTTAAAAGTCAGCACATTGTGTCTCCAGAGACAGAAAAAATAATATCAAAACCTGTTGAACTTTGGTTTTCTTGTTTGTTTCAATCCGTTATGTTTTCTCCTTTATTATCTTATCTTTATTGTCTTGTCTTTATTGTCTTGTCTTTATTATCTTATCTTTATTATCTTATCTTTATTATCTTATCTTTATT
>JAVQJD010064132.1:0-12385 GCA_036023655.1 Nannoperca australis | reverse complement strand
TTTGTGCCCCCCCCCCCCCCCCCCCCCCGTCCTTTCTGTCACTTTCTATCTCCTCTTCCTTTCTCCCTTCTCCTCCTCCTCCTGCTCCTGTCTTTCTCTGTCCTGTCCAGCCACCTTTCTCTCCATCTCTCTCTGTTTCTCCCTCATTCTGGGTAACCTGAGCGGGGCGCGAGGCAGTCATGCAGAGCGCAGCGGGGCCTGGTCAGCCTGTAATTAGCAGCTGTCAGAGAGAGGCCGAGTCCACCCGCAACCTGGGTGGCATGGGGAAGGGAGGGAGGAGAGGGGGAGGAGTGAGGGGCTGAGCTAGCACTGTGTCCATAACAATTGCAGTGAGACCTGGGCTTCTGCACCCTCAGAATATCTGTGTGATTAAAATAGGAACAGTTTCTGAGCCTTTAAGTATCATCCCTGCTTTCTACAGAGGGACTGCTGTGATTTCTGGTTGTTTGTCAATGAAACTGCCTGCTGGCAGAAAGAGTAGCTGTGGTTGTAATGCTGCAAAATTGGAAAGTGACAAAAGTGCCCAAGATTGAAAGAAATTAAACATTTTACTTTACTTTATTTACTTCTTTTCTTTCAGAGAGTAAGATGAGAAAATTGATATAAATCTTGTGACTGGAAACAGCTAGCCTGGCTCTGTCCAAAGCTAAAAATAAATATGCCAGCCAAAACCTTTAAACTTATCCACACCTTGTCACCCCGTACAGAAAAAGAAAACAACCATTTCGGATTTTAGGGAGAGTGCTAATAGGTCGTGCTGGAGCTGTTTCTTGACAACAACTCGACAACAACAGCCGAGCGCAGTGACAGTGCACAACTTCTTGAAGACTTGTCTGATACCTTTGTGCCTGTACAGACCCTAAACCTGTGCTCGTCATGCTTGTGAAGAAATAGCTCCAACATGTAAGCCTGCATTAATCTGCTGGGCCATTCAATGACTGATATTAGCTATCACAGATTCACTGTTATTGTTGTATGGCATATTGTTGTCTGTGGCATGACTGTAAAATGTTCTGAAAAGTTACAATTCTTGGTCATACATTTTCAAAAATGCTTGTGTATATATAAAACAACAACAACAACAACAACTCAGCATTGGTTGGGCTCAACACGTAACTCCCCCTAAAATCTCAAAATGTATTTGTTACATATTTGTTCTTGTATTGGTTAAACAAACAAAATACAGCATATCATCTTTGAGTTGTTGGTATTTCTACTCTAGCTCTGTACTGAACTTTCAGACATGAGAGTGATATCAATCTTCTCATCTTACTCTTAAGATGAAAGAAAGCAAATAAGTGTATTTCCCAAAATGTTGAACTATTCCTTCCTTATTTCAGTTGTGGATACCACAGTGACAAATAGGGTTTTAAATGCAGCCACAGAGTAATGAGTGAGGACGTAGCACATGCTAACTGCTGTCTTACCCTCTGGAGGGCTGGCTGGGTGAGGTCTCGTAGTGATACAGCCCCTGGTGTGGCTGCATGTCCACTGGCATTGGAGCTCCGAGACCTACTGCTCCCCCTTACACCCTGGACCTGACACGCAAAGACAAGGACACGGTTAGGGTGAGGACGGGAAAAACCAAACAAACCCAACCAAACTGAACTACACCAGAAAGAAAAGGCAAATAGACAAAAACAATTGTGGTTGTGGAAAAAAGTGAATATGTAGGATGTTAATAACAGACTGAACCAAACCAAGCTAAACTGTTTAGGGGCAAAATAAGCTCTCTCTGAAAAGCTTGAGTCATACTTACTCTAAACAGAACTGGTACAAAGTACTAAATCCATTACTTAAGTATAAGTAAAGGTAAAAACCCACAGAAGAAATAAAATTGAACACATTGTAAAAATACATTAAAAGTCCCGTGTTTAAATTTAGACTTATAGTATATATATTATAGTACATATATATAGTTAAATACAAGAGGTTAGAAGTCATGTCCAAATATTCATAGTGAACAATGTTACCGGTATAAAAGCATTAGTATGTTTACAAAAACATAAGGTGGACATAATATGGAAAAAGATTTTTTTAAAACAACAACAATCCAAGGACAATTAACAACACACTGAACACAGTATATGTACAGCATTATGAGGTACTGTTTGTAGGTGAACTAGAGGCAACCTCAATTACAGGTATGCTAACAGTTCATGCGATTTAAATAGCTGTACGGCGGTTTAAGTGTTTCAATCTGATTTCAGTCTGAGAATTGGAGCTGTTGTTTAACTCTTTTTAACAGCGTACTTTGAGTACTTAAAAGTCTCTGAGGGCACAGATACAGCGCCACTTCAAACCACGATCCCCTTCTACGGTCACACATTTATAGAAATATATGCATAGAAAGCTCTGTTTGGATAAATGAAACGTGACGTCCATGATTACATAAAATTAACATGAATGTCCTCTAATATGGCAACTTGAATTGGTGTAAGAAATAGACGGAGTATCTGCACAAAAGGATAAGTCAGCTCTGGAATCTGGACTCTATACGTATATGTGATTTTACAAGAAGGTCATGTGATGGTACTGATGAGCCCTAACACACTCCTCCTACAGATTAGACAAAACCCTGTGACACAAACAGTGGGTTTGGCTGTAATCTCTCTTCTCTAAACAGTCGTGCACCTCAAACGCCGCTGACAGATACCAAAAACCTGCTGCACCTTCCCATCCTGGACAGAAGCGATTAACATGGAAAAGAAGTCTGAGGTTTGCCTTAAAGCTTAAAAGAAAAACATTTAAGGGACGCTAGCAACACAAACAGAGAAAAATGAGAGCAGTGCAAAGCAGCCTTTTGTTTGAAACTCAGGGTGATATGGTGTCTTTCAGCAGGAGTGCATGTGTAAGGTAATTCTAGCTGAAAGATCTTGGGGAAAAAGCACCTGCTCATTACATCCAACCACATCAGTGCAGGTACTAATAGTCGGGACTCTGGCCTCTTACATGGTTACAGAGGTAATTAGGACCAAAACATTACTGTACACGCTGATGTCATAGCTGCCACAAACGGGGAAACACAAAATAAATGTATTCATATTAGTCTTGATCACTTGTCAAATCAACAAAATTAAAAATATATTGCATATTTATTTTTCATGTTAACCCATATGTATACATCAAAACCTGACAGAAACATTTTTGTGTCGATAGATATTTAACCCTTAGATTCTAAACATTTTGTAAATCTGTAAATGTGTCTCTAATTAACAATAAATCTATAAATTGATTTTTTTTAAAGAGTTTCAAAAATGTGACATTCTTTACTATGCCTTTAAATCTGTGTCAGGCACTGTGGCATCAAAATGTCACATTGCTGTTGTTCATGTGACAAGTGTTCAAACCTAAACTGGGAAAGCTCCTGTCCAATACAGATGAAAGCTCTGTGGTTTGAGTGTAACAGGTTGCTAGCCAGGCCTGTTATGTAGTAGCACAAGTGTTAAAAGGGCAGTAGGGACCTATTTAAGCCCACAAGCCACCAGGGGGATTTGGTACGCAAAGTTAGCAAGTGGCTAAGTGATATGGGCGGTCCGGAGCTAATTGCACACATTCAGCGCAGGCTTTAGATGTGTGTATGATAATTAGCCGGAAGTGCTAAATAGAGATCTTGTCGAGCACCTCAGCTGTCCAGAACTAATAAATACCAAGGAGGGGGTCGCCAGACAGCCTGACACGCACATACACACATACTGACACACCTGTCAGTCTCGCCAGGGGGTAGCATAATAATCCAGTGGCCACCATGTCTATAGGGAATGTGTGTGTGTGAAAGAGTGTGTGAATATACCGAAGCAGTTTGTACTGTGTAAGCCCAGTGGCAGGTGTGTATGAGAAGGACGTTTTTTTAGAGACAAGTGTATTTGCAGTGCAGCGTGTGTGTGTGTGTGTGTGTGCGTGCTAGACATGATAAATGGTGGTGGATCTCAGAGTAAGAGTGAATAATGTATGAGACCACCTGCGCATAAGCAAGCTGGAATTTTTTGAAAACTATGTTTGCGAGTGTTTCTCCAGGGAACCAGGCAGCGAGTGAGTGAGTGTTGCTGTTGTAGCTCCATGTACACACACTCAACTGTGTGCTGTGTAATTAATTTGCATGGAACATAGCGTATGCTCTTATGCAGTGAATTACTGTAAAGTAAATGTGAACATAGAGACAGTCAACAGAGTACATTTTTACTAAGTCTAAGCATCCCCGTCTTCTAGAAATGACATTGATTTACTAAATTTGCAGAGCAAATATTAATATTACATTTTGTATCACTATATAGGACACTATTGCAGCAATTACAAAACCTATTTGGCAAGACGAATTAGCATATTCATATATATGGAAAGTTTCCATAAAATATATTTGGCAGAAGAAAATATTGTTTTGCACACCCCAAACATATAAATTGTGTATTTCACAAGCAAGGACCACACCATCATATAGAGGGGCTATGCTAATCTCCATATACTTACACATCTACCATTTTAAATAACATGCACTCAGAAATATTGATGGGATACTATTGAAGCAGGAAACATTAACTAAACAAAAACAATTATGTGGATTGCATGATGTATATTTTTCTTATACTTAATGACATTCCGGTAGGAAAACAACAACAACGACCAATCCCATGTATAAATGTGTAAAAAAGCATGCCTATCTATGCTTCTATCTACTGTATGTGTACATGTATGTATGTATGTATGTATGGATATATGTATTTCTGTACAACATGTAAGTACATATAAATGGATGATTCCAAATACGCATGGTGCTGACACAGGTGTTGTGGTATTTGCTATTTTAGGTCAATATTTTGTGAGAAACTCTCAGGGAGTTTGGTCCTCGGTGTAATTTTGTGGTGCCGGGTTTTAGAGGGATGGGGCAGAAGCATATTAAAAACCCCAAGGCCATGAATCAAACGGCTAACTAAACAAGTCTGCTTCACTGCGGCACAGCGATCTGGGCAGGAACCAAGGAGCTGAGGATAAGGACAGGATGTCCAGCCACTTTCTACACCCAAAACTTCTCCATTCCAGGTTCACAACCTTGCAACATCACCACCCCATACAAGTAAGCCACACCTAAAAGTCAAAGTGACCTCTACCATATCACCAATCAAGGATAACTGGTTTTTAAAGCATAGCTCCAGGGCACTGTACTATTTTTGTCTTTTTTCAGTCCCGATTGAAACTGGATGGTATCCTGGATGGATGCTATTAGCTGGGCTTACCTCAATTACTGGATATTTTTAAACAAGCCCAAGAAGTCCTGATTGTGGTCTCGCATAATACATTTCCATTCCTGCTTTACCTACTCACTCACCAAACCAACACAGCTTACCATCAATAAATAAAATATGGTTTTGTTTCCCCAATGGACTATTACTCATTCGCTGTCAGTAACCCAACCACAGCAAAGATCAAAAAATGATACTAACTACAACAGCAGATCTAACATATTACTCCTCTTACAAATTAAACGTTGGGATTCAAGCAATAAAAAGCACCCTTACTCACTTTAACACACTCAGCACTTTTGTTGCTACAGCCTTAGTTGGTTTGGTATGACTAGTAGCTTATTGTGGCTAATGTTAGCTTAGCAAACTTAAAGTAGAAATACACTATTTACACTAGGGTTTAGCATTACTGTCATCTCACTTTAAATAAAGTATGATATACAGTAGGTCTGTTACTGTACCTCACTTAAAGTGACAATTACAAGACAATATAAATGCTTAAACAATGTAAGAAAAGCTACAAGTAGAAAAGAGTCATTTTGGCAGTAAAGGGATTGAAGCTAAATCTAACTAGAGTTTGCTAACACTGGCTAGCATTAGCCACCATAAGGTGCTGGTCATACCAGACCAAGTAAGGCTGTAGCAGCAGAGTGTTTTGGATTAAGTTGGATTATGAATTGAATTATGAACAACTTTCCATCATTAAAAGGAAGAATGTGTTATTTACTCTTTTAAAATGTAAATAGTCTCACTTTAAGAAATCAAATCAGTTTGTTTAAAAATTGACAGGAACTTGGCTCAGTGAGTATGTTAATTTTATTTTAGTGTTTAGGGTTGACGTTTAGCGTAATATTATCTTCAAATCAACACCATTAGCTTCAAAAGTGCAGTAGCCAACTTGTTGCAGGGCTTCGACTGCATTAGGTGACTTTTTTTCGCTAATGGCCTTTGGTACGCATTTGTCCCACAAACTTCAGTTCTCAGGTGATGGTTTTTATTTGCGGTATACAAAGAGAAACATTGTTTAGTCTTGCCATTTGTGGCATTCCCATAAAGCGTAAGTCCTTCTCCCTCTGAGGAAGTCTCCAAGGAGGACAGGCATTTTCACAGGTCACTGGTCGTGTCAGACAAAAGGCCTGATCCATTCCTGCTCCACTCTGCATCTACACTGCTCTACTCTTGGATGTAACACTAAACGGGGGCTCACATATGTCTCCCCCACCTCCCCCGCTCTGCCCCCCCGCCAATGTAAAAAGCTGCATTTAATGACAGCCCCTCTCCGCTTTACCTCATTTCTTCACTACTCTTGGATGGAAATGGGAGTAAGCGGTACGTGTGCTTATGTGTGTGTTCTCATTTGTGTTTTCTCCCGGATAATCTATTATTTAGAAAACACAAAGCAACCTAAATAAAACTCAACACCCATCTTAGAGTGTTTCGTCTCTGCCTTTTGCCCCCACCATTTCATTCAGTCCCTACTTTCCTCCTCTTATTCTGACTTTTCCACTGCACTGTATCTCTATCTCTGGCTATCTCCTGCTCTCTCTCTCTCTTTCTCTTCTCCCCCGCTGCCTCCACCCTCTCCCTCATTCCCTCTCTCCCGGCTCATTCCTGCTCTTGCGACCTCTTCCTCGCCCCTCCCCCCTCCCCTGGCGGAGCTGCAGTCGAGGTGGGTGTTCTCTGGCTGTTATGACTTGAGAGACGATAATGGCAGCTATAATGTAGCCAGCCGTTCCTGATGTGGCTGGGCTTGTGGGGGATTCTGTTGTGTTAGGGCTGGAGACTGAGCGAGGGAGGGAGGGGGAACGAAGGCGGAGCTCGGGCCCTCAGCCAACCACAGTCCAGATTCTACTTCATTTTGTTTTCCTTTTTTTCTTCTCTCTTCTCCGCCTTTCTCTCCTCACCCACCAACTTTTTCGAGCCCTGTTGTTTTCCTTCAGTGGTAAACTTTGTTTTTAAATTCGGGCTTTGTTTTTGTAACCCCTCAACCCAATGCAGACTCTCCTCCTTCCCTGCTTTTCTTCCCCACCCACTCTTCACTGTGTTTTTTACCCCTTTTACCCAGACTCTGTGAATTCCTCACAGCTGCTGTAATGTGATGGGGGCCAATGGAATGACCACCGAAAGGCCACAGGGCTGGAGACATCACTGTAATGTACATTAAGTCCTACTCATTGACCTGTGGCAGGGAAGATTACTGTCATGTCTACTTGAACAGCTTTGACATTTATTAAAACAGCTTTAACTCTTTTTAGGCCAAAACTAAAACTTTTAAAAAGATACCAAAACATATTTTTTATTGACTGTCAATACTATTTTGATGGTGTATCATGTTAGCATTATACAAAATTGGCAATTCCAATGGCAAATATCTTACAGTAATATGTTTATGCTTTACTTCCTAATTCATTGACATCTGCATCTCGCACTGTCATATAACCAGTTTGTCAGTTTATCTGATTTATTATTTAGGTGCCTCCGATACGTTTTATCATGAAGAGTGACCAAAACATTGCATTTTCCATAAATGTTGTGCTAACAGCGTGCAGTAATTCAACATTTTCTCAAGCACGTTGTAATTAAAAACGGACTAAATTAGTAATTGAAGGATTTGTTTTGCACATTAGCAAAGAGTTTGGTCTATTGTAAAGCATAACAATGGAAACATGGGTCATTGTATGGAACAGCTATTTGGCTGCTTTATGGGTTTGCTAGCCTCATATCAATATAGTTATCAGTCCCATCCATATCACAGAGCTCTAATACTGTAGATATAGTACTGCATATAGCCTCATATATGAGGGACATAAATCAGACTTTTTACCTGCCATGTTATTAATGCAATTTGATATAAGCATCTTAAAATTAAATCAATAAATTAGAATAGACCAGTTTAGATAAATGTTAATGTCAGGGATAACAGTGTTGCATACACTAACACTCCCACAAAATGTTTGCTTCAAAGTTAGTGACCTGAAATTAGTGAGTGTCTCCTAACTATTAATGATCTTGGGTTCAAAAGGAGAAGACTAAAAATATGTAATTTGGCAGCTCCATTGAGAAAGAAGAGTCCCCGAAGCCCTAAACTAATGTTTACTAGACTATCACTGTGGTTTAATACAGTCAACACCGTCGCCCAGGTTTCAACCCCACTGATTCACACCTCACGTATCCCTGTACTGTAAACTGTGGGGTGAGGAAGCTGTGGTGCTGATGTCTCACTGCTGGGGTTCTCACCATGTCGAAATGGCAGAATGAAACGTTGATCCCTTGTTGCTACACAGCCGGAGTGACTGATGACAGACATCAGGGCACTCGAGGGCTTGAGTGTGGCAGCTCAACACGACTACAAACAGTAGAAGCGGGAGCCAAGCTAAACCAAGCACAGTAGAAAAGAGTAGAGCAAACACCGCAGAAAACAGCACCTGATGAGCCTTTAGAGAGCAAAGCTTAGGCAAGCTGAAAGCCATATTCTTATTCAGCATGATGAAAAGTTATGCTAAGAGCAGCTACAGTGGAAAAGAGGGTCATGCACATAATGTACAACTGTGAGGGCTTTAGAGGAGAGCAAAGAAGATAAAATACTAGCTAAATACACTGACAAATAACCAATTTTGGGGCAAAAAGTAAAGTTGAGTCATTTACTCAAGCTGCTTTGTAGTCACATGAATAGCAACACAGTCATGATTACTGTTTTACCACTTCTGTAACTGCCGGCTTGATCAGTCAGCGACTTGATAGTGTTTGTTTTAGGATTAGGAGTGGTTCACCTCTCCTTGTTTTCATTTGCCTGCACAAGCACAGTTTTGTACTGCCGGCCACTGAGCAGCATCACCTTCTCAAAGGCAGTTTGATGCTTAACGTTTGTCAGTTCAGGGATTTCATCCAACAACTTTATCAAGAGGACAGATGCGGTGCTACCAACACGTGTGAGAGCGTTTCCTTTCTCTGTAGTCGCCCCGCCCCCTCCGTAACTTGATGTTCTTTCACAAACCCACTTTTTCAATGTCCTCTCTTCAGGCCACCCACCCGCCATCCTGCACATACCTGTGGTTTCCTGCAACCCCGCTCCTCTCCTCCCCTCCCTCCTCTCTCTTTCGCTCCAGCCTCTTTTCCTGCCCCCACACACCTTCCTCCCCTCTCTGTCTACCAAGTAACATCGAACTCTTGTCTCGTCTTCCCCTCTTTTTCTTCTTCTTCTTCTTCTACCACTTCTGCATGTGTGCGTATCAGGCAGGTAATTCCCCGACCACAAATATTTCTTTGAACTCCTTTTAAGGAGGAGAAGCAGAGGAAACAGGGGGAGGAAAAAAGAAGGAGAGAAGGATGGATGGATAAAGCAGATGAGGAGAGGTTGATTCACACAGCTGGCTCCCAGCTGTAGACCGAGGCAACTCGCAGAAATGCTCCATCTATAAACAACTAGGAGCCCAACCCCCAATTTCAAGAAAAAAAGAACAGAGCTTTGTCATTGTAAATCGAGCTAAGCACTCCTCTTCACCAGCACTCCTGCATGTCACCCAACTGCTTGTTACTCTTTTCTTCCCATCCTTTCTGCAGCTCTGTCATTTTTCCTCCTGGTTTTTGTCCACTCTGCTCATCACTGCTGATGCTATACTCTCACTGTGGCAGTACAAAAGTACAAATCAAGACTTTGTAAACCTTCTCCAATCAATCATCTCCCTGACACGAACAAAAAACGAAAATGTCCCCCGCAAGAAATACACTGGAGCGGTCTGCTGAAACAGGGACCCGCACCAGGCAACAAAAACCAGATAATAATCTGTTCGGTTTATAGAAAGACCGCAGTGATTATAAGAAAAATAATAATCCAAACAGTCTTGGGTGGGCAGGCGATATTTATAGCTGGCCTGCTGCTACTTATATTCCTTAGCTGTATAACACAGCTGGAAGTGAGGGAAGAGAGAGAGGAGGTGGAAAACGCGTGAGGAAAAAGAGACAGAGGAAAGAGAGACAGAGGGGCTCCAGGGAATGGAGGGGGAAAGTGCGAGTGTGTGTGCCTGTGGGGGCGGATATCCAACGCATGTGTGTGGTTTAGACCAAGACAGACAAAGAAAGGCAGAAAGAGAGACACAGACACAGCGTTCACTACGTGAGGCTGTGTTTTTTATGTGTTTTTGTGTGTGTGCACGCGCGTGTGTGTGTGTTTGCATTCGGTGTGTGGGAGAAACCGCTGCGCAGTCCCTCCAGACGACAACAGCAGAAGACGAGTCCTGCAGGCCACCAGACGAACACAGTGACCACAGCTCTGAGAGCCTCTTACAGAAGGGAAACAAGGACGAAATGTGACACAGACAGCTCAACCGTGCAATTAACTGGGAAGGATTAATCAAGAGAAAGCCATGTGGAATGTGTTTGATTGCTAATTTTCCATTAATGGGATTTTGTTTCAGGGTCCTAAAGGTCTTTGCTGTACATGTAATCACAGAAGACAACGATATGGGGGGGTAGAAAGGAAGATACTGTACTAATGTGTAGAATTACTATAAAGGCAGAGTCAACCTCAGAACGACATATACATACACATATAAATTCAAAGAGTATATACATATGGTTATGCAGATGGACTATCACAGATTAAAACATGCTCCTCCCAGTATGAATTTTTGTGTTCTCATTGAAATCAATAACCCATAAAATTTATGGTAGCCAAGATTTAAATATCACGTAGGCTTGTGGTACAGAAGAGTATCCCATCTGTAGCCGAGACATTGTAGATTTGCTCTTCTGATGCAAATAAAAACTAGCGCTGTTGCTAGCAAATCATTGCCAATGGTGGTGGTGGTGTCGATACGATAATACTTTCATCTCCCCACATAAGAAAATATGTCACACTTACTAAATACACCAGTGTTCCTACAGTATTAACTGTTATATATAGCCGTGAAAGATGAGAATTGTTGCAAAAATTAAGCCAAAAAATCTTTGAAATCCTGCAACACAAGCAGTATTAAAGATATTCAATAATCACCTCTTGCTGCTATTTGACCGTGTGACAATACTGAGTCACAAACTGAAGTGTAACCATCACTGTACTATAAGAGCAGATGTTATCTATAAAGTAAACATGTATGTGGACAGCTCACCTAAAAGTTCAGGTATTAGCAGGGTTCTTCTGGGTTCTTCATTGGGAACCCACCTTTTAACTCATAAACAAATCAAGTTGTTCTACACAGCAAACCAGTCTCTCTCTGTCTCTCTCTCTCTTTTTATATCTCACTTTTTCTCCTCAACATATAAACTGTACGTAAATTTGTCCCAGCAGCTGAACACACATGTGAAAACTTGTCTTCATCGCTTCACATTTGTATGAGTAAACGTGCAAAACCGTGCACGTCTGTGTGCGTTTGTGTACTCGCTTGATAAGGGTCATTGTATTATACAGTGTTTCATGCTTGTTTTGCTTTCATGCTTGTACTTTCCCTCAACTTGCCTCCATCTTTCCCCCCCCGTGTTTGCTCCCATCCTCTCCTCACCTTCCTTAAGTGTTAAAGAAAAACCTTTTAACAGTTCTACAGTTGCCATGTTTAAGCTTAATGTTTTTACAAAAACTTTAACATGTGAAACAACACATGCTCTCCTGCACAGAGAATATGCTCCAGTTAGTCTCAGTCCACAACTCATGTTGTGTGCCCGCTGGGAATCTGCAGTAATCTCTAAATCATATGAGAACTGATGACTGCTGCAATCTGATGACTCGTTTGTCGATGCAAAACTATTGGGATGAAAATGATGTTCTTTTATCATTCTGCTTGCCAATTACTTAACCAAATCTCATCACTTAAACACAGTGAACAAATTACAGAGCAACTATTTGGATCATATTTGAAGACATACAGTAAAATGTGCACTTCTCCTGTGTGGTCCTTCTCAGAGCTGCTGACTTCATAACTAATATATCGCAGGCGTTTAGTTTAATACCCAGATGTTGGTAGGAGCAAGGCACCCAGGCCTGCATTGGCTTTTAATTGGCTGGGATCCTTGAGCTGATGTTTGGGGCTTAGCATGTGACTCAGGGACACACGCATGCGGTACACACACACACACACACACACACACACACACACACACACACACACACACACACACACACACACACACACACACACACACACACACACACACAC
>JAVQJD010064118.1:0-19708 GCA_036023655.1 Nannoperca australis | reverse complement strand
ATAACCCCCCCCCCCCCCCCCCACACACACAGTTAAACAGCAAAACGTTGTTTTTACACTTCAGTTTTTGCACAGTTGAGTATAAAGTAGCAAGTAACAGAAATGCTATTATTTTAGGCATAGTACAGTATTTGAGTACAGTACTTGAAAAACTGTACAAAGGCATGTTTATAAAGGGATGTTTGGAGATTTGATTTGGGATATGTCTCCGATGAGACATGTTTGCTTAGTAAAAATATTCAGTGAAAAAGACACAGAAGATTGTAGCTCAACATTTGATACACTTTCACTAAAAGTTACAATGTTACATTGTTTGGCTCAGATCCTCATATATTTTCCAAAAAGTCTTCACTACAGTTTTTTTTGTCTTCTTTGTTATACACCCCCAATCCCTCTTCCACCAGGCACCTTGGCTTAGACCTCGTTCCCAGAAAGGAGTTTGAAATGGTGGATCCAGATCAGATCAGCACATCGGAGCTATACAAACTGGTATGTTGAGTGGGATTTTTTTTGACCAAGTGCATGCTGTACAGTGTCATCCCATGAAATATTAAAGACAATGAATTTATAAAGCAAATGTGTATTCTTTGAATGATAAAAGAATCTGGGCGGCTGTGGCGCAGGAGGTAGGGCAGGTCATCCATCAATTGTAGGGTTGGCCGTTCGATCCCCAGCTCCTCCTGTCCATGTGTCGAAGTGTCCTTGAGCAAGACACTAAACCCCCAGTTGCTCCTGACTTGGAAGTTGCTTTGGATAAAATCGTCTGCTAAATGTTAATGTAATGCAGCATGTATGTACTACAGGGTATATCTGTTGCAAAGACTCAAATGGTCTTTACACACTGCAAGCTTTTTTAAAACTCACTCTGTGCCTTTTTTCTTTATTGCACAGCCTGGTTTTGCATATAAGAGTGTGTTACTGGATGTGTAGGGATGTGTGAATGTACCGATTATCAAATCATCCATAAGAAGGTGACTCACAAGAGAGAGCACGATTCAGCTGTTGGAGCTACCCCATGTGACCTGTTCTTTATGCTTATCTTACCGCCATATTGAGTGTGTCCCTTTTCTTGCATGCACGTGACTCTCACAAGCGTGATTGCAGGCTAGCAATGCAGACATAATGTAGAGTGTCAGGCCCAGGTGAGGCTATGGGAAAACACATACAAATTAATTTTTTATGTTAAAAAAAAACAACTAAATGGCATGTTTTAGTATACGTTGCTTTAAACCATCTACCAGACTAGAGACATATTTCCATAAATAAATAATCCCTCAAATGTATTTTCGTGATATGGGACTTAAAACCTATACACACAGACACACACAGAGAGAGTAGACTTACTGAAGCAGATCCAATTTTAGAAATATGCGATTACAACACAGATGTTATGAAATCTACTGCTGGAGACTGTTACTAGGAGGGAGATCCTTTCTGGTCAGGAGTTGAAGCTCCATATGCTGATCAAAACACTCCAACTGCCCCGCAGCCTCCCATTATCTTATTGCCATGTTTCTCAGCTTTGCACGCAGAATGTTTGTGCACTAAATGCTCTGTCCAGAAACAACAGCGTAGCTCTTCCTTGCCAAAAAGCCTCCCGACTCTGTCGATGAAAGTGAGCTTGTTTTTGGCAGGGCACAAGGCCTTGGCACCTCTTCAGGTAGGGGAGTAGAGGAGTTCTTTTAGGCTGCTGAGCACAGAGGTGTGTGTGGGCGATACTGGCTTTGTCCTCTCCTCTCCCACACTCTCACGTTTTGCCTCATGTGGGCTTCTTTTAGCGCCGCAGGAACAGTAGTATAGCCACTCTGTTGCACACATAGGTGAAAAGCATCGAGTGAGGCGGTTGCCAGTTAGTGTGTGTCTGAAGCTGCTATAAGGTAAATACGTTCAATGCTGTGTGGGAAGAGTAAAGAATGGACCGACTGATCTGACATCTTTCCTTTGAACTTCGCTCTTTTTTAGCATGTATCCAGCAGGCACTGTGGTCAGCAAAGCACAAACCAGGTATAGTCTTTTCAAAGCTGTTTCTTTATAAAATCAACCGAACCTTTCATACTCTGCCACTCTCTTCAACTCTCATTTTATATTTTTTTTCCAAACACCCTGTATCAAATGAGTATCCTGAATTTAGGCCAATCTGGCTATGACACTATGGCACCATCACCTTTAGACTCTTTTGTATTGGTTGCTGGCAATCCTGGTGATCTAGGAATTTCTCTAGTTGCAGTATAGGAGCTTAAAGGGTTAAAAACCTTTGATATAAAATTTAAATTACAAGGTGTCACTGCCTTAAGAGCCTCAAACCAACGCTGCCAGAGTGTGAGGGTTGATTTCCACTGGGACTATATGCCCCAAGATGTATGCACAAATGGTATTTTAATGCACTTTAGATAGTTGTGTTCACTGAACTTAATTTGTGTGGAAACACCAGTTAAAGGATTGTTGCATTTTGACTCCATTTATGGATGCAGTATTTTTAATTTGTAATTTCTGGCATTTTGAGAAACTTACTTGTTTGCTTTCACAAAGACAGGAAACAGCTAGCTTGCTTTGTTTGAAGGAAAAATATGAAAATATGCCTGCAAGTACCTCTAAAGCTAACAAACGAGCTTCATGTAAAACCACAACGTGTCGTTTTGTACGAAAAAAAACACAATATAATGTTAATTAGTAAGCTTTAGAGGTGCTGGAATAATGCTTTTTTTTAACCTTTGGACTGAGCAAGGCTACCTGCTCCCTCCTCTTTGCAGTCTTTGTGCTAAGCTAAGCTAACCGTCTGCTAGCAGTAGTGCCTCATTTAACAGGTAGATATCGATATTCTCATCTAACTCTCAGCTGTTTCCCAGAGTTAGTAACTATTACTTTAATAAGGACATTAATAGGGATCCTTTGCAACTGAGACAAACATACTATAATATACTCTACTATAATGCTTTTGTGTTCATAATAGTTATAGTTGTCATTCATCAAAAACAGATGTTTACACCACAGGCATGAACAGCTCCTGACAACAAATACACACCCACCAGAACTGCAGTTTCCCATATTTCATTCATCATTTCATTATTTAGATGACAACCTGTATGTGTACTGAGACTACTGTAAATAGCATGTACTTATGAAAGGATGAAGTACACTGTAGAGCATACATATATCATTGAATTATTCACCCATTACAGCACCCCCATCGATCTGTTAAATAAGCTTATCTATATACAGAGTGGCAGGTCCTTGGCCTCGCTTGCAGTAAGGACCCGTCTTGTTAGCGACCACTTTCTTCTTCATTCCCAGGGTGACAGCACGAAACAGCGCCATGGTGACGGTTGCCGTGTCCCCGTGTCGCACCACCTCTTCATCAATCTGAAGAGCTTCACTTACAACAGCATCAGCGAGGATGCAGACGTCTTCTTCTTTCTGTACGACACCCGCGAGGCCAAACAGATTAGGTGTGCGGAGGAATCTCAGTGCACACACAACAGCCCTGAATGATCCTGCAATGCTGTACTGTGTGCACACAAGGGCATAGACACACACACATGTCTATGCACTATCTCTGTCTAGCAGATTGACTGAGGCATTCTGTGGTTGACAGACACTCTGAAACTGTGAACTGGCTTCTTTTGCAGTGAGAAATTCATGGTGAAACTGAACAAAAATGGAGGACCGAAGAATCCAGAGAAGGTTGACCGTCTGTGTGCTCTCTTCACGGTAACACATTTTCCCTTTTAGACATAAATACAAATATTTCGTATTTCAACTCTTACAGGATTCCGCTGACATTTTTCATCCCATTTGTCTTCAGGACCTGAGCAGTAAAGACTTGAAGAGAGACTTGTACATTGTTGCACACGTCATAAGAACTGGTAAATAAAGTAGAGTTCATGCAATAAAAAACATGTTCTTGATGTTTGATGACAGAGATTTTTGATTTTGTCAGTGTAAGTGTTCCTTTCCTTTCTGTTTCCAGGTCGTATGCTGCTGAACGACTCAAAGAAAGGCCCACCTCATGTGCAGTACAGACGACCTTATGGCTGCGCTGTTCTTGCCATGAGTGATGTTTTCCACACAATCACAGACCTCAAAGAGGAGAAGGACTTTGTGCTCAAAGTTTACACGTGAGTATATGTGAAGCTCTTCTTCTTGATTCATAAATACAGTAGCACAAAAAAGACAATTTAAAGAAAAGTGACTCTGGTTTATATATATATAAATATAGTTTATAGAGTCTATGCAGTGAGGTGGGAATATGTGTATGTTCTGTAAATGTTTTGCATGACAACCTAGTGCTTCAGTGTTGATGCCTGGTGTGTTTTGACCAGAATGATAATGAAGTGTCCTCTGGAAAATCAATAGCTGCTCACCCCGGGCCTGGGATCGGGCACTTGGCGTGTTGTGAATCTGACTGCTTCTGTTAGGCTTTGCCACAGAGAGCCACTCCTGTACGTCGGCCAACCCGGCGAAGGAGGGGGACAGGGAGAAAGAGAAGGGAAGATACCAAGAGAGATGACACTTAGATAATTGAGCAAAGTTAGAGGACAAAGAAAAATAACACCAAGCTCAGCACTTTCTCTTTTCAGTCCAGAGCTAGAATGTCTCCTTGTGTCTGCACTGTCCTCCTCGGTGTCCGCTCTGGGTCATTCATACACGTTGCCGTCCTGTTTTATGACATATTTCCTGTGTCGTACTTTCAGGATAACTATACGGCTCAGTGTGAAATAAAGATTTCTAGAATAGAAAGCTGTCGTTGTTTTGTATTTCTCTGCTTAAGCGAAGAGCTCGTCCCTTTAAAAAGCAAGCAGTGATTCAGTGCTGAGCTGCCTCCAAACTGTCGACTCCTATAACGCTCCAGTCTGTGCATTTCCCCATGCCATCCCAGGGGCCTAAGGGCCCACAGTAATGAAAAAGGCTGGTAGAGAGCTGGCTGTCAGGTTTGCTTAGTGAGCTGTGCATTTGGGCTAATGTGCAGCTTGATAGCACCTCCCCCTGCTGCTACCTTTTCTCCAGGAGGAAATCAGGTCTGGGACACATGCTGTTCATGTCGTCCCCATGCGCTCAATCCTGATCCCTCCATCTGGACCCACTAATGGGTGCGTTGTTAACAGCTCCACCTAACTGTCTTTCTCTCCAGATGTAACAATGAGAACGAGTGGTACCAGATACACGAGAACATCATTCGCAAGTCCAACACCAAGTATTCAGCTCCCAGCACCAACTATGGTAAATATGTTCACTCTACAGATCTGTTACCTGTTTGGTCTCCCGGGGTTAGATTTGCACCTTTTGTGCCAGCAACTTATCTTTCTAGGCACAGTGTTGGGGTGAACATGTTGTCAAAAGTTTGTATAGGGACTATTTCCTTAAAAGAAAGTAGTTCCAAAGAAAATTGTGGCCAGCCATGTCTGTCAATTATTCTGAGAAAGAGGACTTTCACGTTGCTATTGGCTTAAAATAAAATCTATCCAACCAACATTATTATAAGAGCAAGTGAAACATTGGTAATCCCTCCATCTGGACCCACTAATGGGTGCGTTGGTAACAGCCCCACCTAACTTGTCTTTCTCTCCAGATGTAACAATTAATATACATCAGTACAACATAAAGATATATATATTTATATATATATCGTGAATTAGACATTCAGAAGGTGAATACGATTTTTTTTCATGATACATGTGATGAAAAACTGTTAGTGACATGACAATAAATACCATGAGATGATAAAAGGATATCAACTGTGAGAGATTATGATATACAGGTACCTTGTTTTTTCAGATATTTAAAGGAAACGGTTAACATTTGTCATTTTGGCCTTCTTGCAGAAAGTTAGATGAAAAGATAAATTCTGCTTGTGTGTAAGGTAAAAAAATTGCAACAGACAGTAGCCAGTTATCTTAGCACAAAGATTAAAAACCAGCATCTCTAAAGCTCGCTAATTAACATGTAGTATCTGTTTGTTTAACCCAAACACAAACAGAAGTGTAAAAACGACACTTTGTGGTTTTACAGGGGGTTTATGTTGGGGGACTGTGTCCTAAGCTAAGCTAATTGACTTCTGGCTGTAGCTTAAATTTTAAAGGACAAATAAGAGAGTAGCATCAATATTCTCATGAACTCTTGGCAAGATAGCAAATTTGGCTGCAGAGTATTTTCTCAATTAATCTATTGATCTATAAAATGTAAAAAGATAGTACGCAGAGCCCCAGGTGACGTCTGCAAATTACTTGTTTTGTCTGACCAACTGCCCCAAAGATATTCGATTTTATATCATTAAAGACCATGAAATCCAGCCTTTGAAACTACCAACAAGTGAGAAGCTGGAACCAGAGAATTTAATAATTTTATTTTTGTTTAAGAAATGGCTTTGTAAAATGATGATTCATTGATTATCAAAATTCTCCAAATGCAAATAAACATATTTTCCAAAATGTCAAACTATTCCTTTAATTCAGTAGATTAATTATTAATTATTAACTATCTATAAATGGTTTTGCAATTGTAAGTACAGTATACCCTGTAATTTATCAATGCCAATTAAAATGACTTCACATTACAGAAGATTGTACAGTATATCGCCCACCTCTAACTGTCACTATAATATTACTAGTAGTCACTTGAAGGAGAAAGCACATTGTCACTGATAAATCAGCTCAGCTACTGGGTTGGCTTCCATGAAAATATAACACAGGTCACTTTGTGTCTTAAGCAATCTCTCTGTATGGAATTTACAAAATGGCTGTGCATTGTAAGCGTGAACTCTCCTCATTCACTATTAATTCTCTTTACATGAGCATCTCACAGTTTGATATATGACTCATGCCGCACAAAAATCAAAGTCACTAGTTTTGTGCAGTACCCATATTTGTCCGTGCTTCTTTGTGTAATTCCACAACTCCATTTCTCCTCCCTCCCTCTGTTCTCCCTGGCTCTGATCACATCTCTCCATCCACTCTTCTGTCTGTCTTCTCCTCCCCCACATTCTGACTAATGTCCTTTAAATACCCCTTGTCCCTCCCTTCTCCCTTCTTCTTCGTTCCTTCGCTTTCTGTCCTTCGATTCCACTACCCCCCCACAACCCCACACCTCTTCATTTGCCCTTTCCCCCCCATTTACACACACACACACACACACACACACACATGCCCCTCTTCTGCCCCCAGGCCTCATCATTTCTCTGCAGCTGCTGCGGGGTGAGCTGGAGCAGATCAGACGGGAGAACCAGGCTGTGTTCAACAGGGCCCTGGCACTCACACGCAAACTGGGTTTCCCAGATGTCATCCTGCCAGGTAAAGAGGCAAAGAGCAGTGGGCGGTAATGGGGAGAGGGAGGTTCAGGAAGGAAGGTGAAGGTCACAGATCAGGGTACAGAGGATGCAGATGAAGGTAGAGCGGGAAAGGGCAAGAGGGATGTAAGAAAAGTAAGGATGAGGGTAAAAGAATGAATAAAAGAAAACAGCAGGAAATAGCTGTAGAAGAGAGCAGAGTGGCGAAGAAGAAATGGTCATAAGTTGGTTTAGCAGCATGTGCTCTGTATTTTGCATTGGTGGAAGTACATTTACTCAAGTACTATACTTAATATACTACACTTCAGAGGAACTGCACCACATTTATCTCACAGCTGTAGTTACTAGTTACTTTTCAGATTAGAACTTTACATTAAAAACATGGAACAAGCTTATAAAATACAATATTTTACAAAATGTATACAGTGGCCTTAATTTCCACCAAAGAGACATCCCCCCTCGAAACGTATCAGCTGGTTCCATTTAGTCTTTTAGGTTGGGAACACTAAAGTACCTAACTGTATATAAAGTAGTTGAAACTAGACAAATGTCGACCAGCTACAGCAGTGAAATGTCACTTTCACATTGATGCGTCAGTATTAACAATCTAATGTAATTATAATATATCAGTCACAGGGTCCACTTTTGTGCAGAGCCAGAACTTCTCTTTAAAGACATTTAGCTGATACTACTTCTGTTTTGAATGCAGCACTTTTACTTGTAATGGAGCATTATTAAATGGATGTATTGTTTTACTTAAGGAAAGGATCTGAGTACTTCTTCCACCACTGGCTTTAAGGAGACTCTCAGTCACTACTCCCTATTTGCGTAAGATCTGCATTTAGGTCAGGTGCTGAGCAAATTATGAAGAGCAGAGGTCTTCAAAGATAATTCAAAGAGAGATAGAAAGGGAGAGGTGTGTGTTTATTTCGGTATATTTCATCAGCTAACATTGCTCTGCTTTGTGTCTGCTGAGAATGTATGATCCACTCCTCTCCTTTCCTCTCCTCTCCAATTCTTCTTCCCTCCTTTCCAACTCCTCTTCAGTTAGCCTGAAATACCTGCCAACATCACCCCTTGTGACTCATGCGTCCCCAAGGAAATGACTCGGATATAAATAACTACAATCTGATTTTATAAATAACTGCAATATCTTCCTCCAATGTTGCTACTGATATTTATTCCATGAAACACTGACCTGACAAAAGGTGCTGAGGAAGTCACAATACAGTGTATTACAACTCAGCGGGGTAATTTCTCGTTGACAAGAACAATGACGTGTGCTGCACATCTTAGTCCGCACAGCAGCTTAATTTATGTTGACCACGCTCAGCTCAGAGATGCTCAGAGGCTGACGTGGACATTATGACTTATTAACATCGTCAAGGCAGGAGACATGTTTGTTATCATGGTCTGGGAATTTCTGAGATGTCTTTGTCCTGTTGTTGTGGGTAACATTGAACATCAAGCTAGAGAGGCTGAGACAGCGCTGTAAGGCAATGATTTTGCTCAAGATGTCCTAGCTAGTGCGTCATGCCAAGAGTGCTGATTTAGCATTGCAGTCCTGTAACATTATTTGACTCTCGATGGACCCAACTGATGTGCCACAAAAGGCTTTATACATATTTTTTATGCAATAGTAACCAACTTTGAGATGTAAAATCAATGGAATTCACCTTTAATTAAAGTTTCTCCTCTGTAATTGTCCTAGGTGACACACGCAATGACCTGTATCTGACCCTGGAGCGGGGGGAGTTTGAAAGGGGTGGCAAGAGTGTCCAGAAGAACATTGAAGTCACCCTGTTCGTACTCTATGCCGACGGGGACACACTCAAAGTATGATGCATATGTGCATGGGTTATTATGTACCATAATTTTAATATATGAGTCATGATGAGTGTAATCTTCCTCCCATACATCCACACTTATTAATCTGATACGTCATTAAAACCAGTCTACCATGCTCCTTTTCTTCTCAGGACTGCATCAGTTTGGGCAGTGGGGAGCCCAACACCAGCGAATATCGCTCTTTTGTCCTGTACCACAACAATGGCCCTCGCTGGAGTGAGATGGTCAAGCTGCCCATTCCCATAGATCGTTTCAGGGGGTCCCACCTACGCTTTGAGTTCAGACACTGCTCCAGTGAGTCAGCATTGCAGCCCAGTGGCAGTCATCCCTCAGTACATGAGTTGATTAGGACAGATTGGATCACGCTCCCAGTTATGCAAGTATGGTTTGTGCTGTGGAGATACAGAATGATGATGCATGATATTATGATGTTCCTCCTTTCAGCTAAGGACAAAGGAGAGAAAAAACTGTTTGGTTTTGCCTTCACCCCGCTGATGAGAGAAGATGGGACCACACTGTCAGATGAGAGCCATGAGTTATATGTGTACAAGGTATGTGCAAGTTTAACACACATGTTAGATGTACGGTATTCTGTATGAACTGTATAATGATAATGATTGTTATTATATCAAAATATTTTTAAGGTCAAAGTTAAAGAGACACCAAAGTAACCTTTTTGTCGTTACCTTTTAAATTAAAGTTGAGTGCATTAAAGTGGGCTACCTGTGGTGGAGTGTCTCTGTGTTGGTGGGGAATCGCATACAGGGGGTCGGCTGCTGGCAGCTCTTTGTATGTCTTTATTGTATTTTCTCAGCAGTGGCCCCCGGGTGACTCTGACAACAAGTAACAAACTCCACCATCCTCATTCCTCATTTAGGCTGCTCACTTTTACCAAAATACGTATAGTAACCTTTGTGAGAGTTGAGCAGCCCTAAATGATTGATCCAACAGTACCTGGGAAAAGTGTTTTGTACATAGGCTATTTTCAGCATTTTCTGGTTTGTGACCACCGTTTTTAGACCCCAAAATTCAAGGATGGCCTCAGCAGAGAGTTTTAAGTATGACTTAGAGCTTTGAAAAGATGTAAAAATATAAAGCCATACATTAGATATATATAAAGTCGAGTTGCCTTTGAATTTACACTTGTCAACATAGATATGATGGAAATGCTAATGTGCTGTATTTCAAGCCTGATTATTTACCTAGTATCAGTATGTCAAACGTATATGTATATCCTTATCAGACATGCTAAACATTTTTACCATGTTAGTATTTTGTATTCGTACCTTGTTAGCATGCTAAATTATCACCTTTACAATAGCATTTTTGTGTGTTAAAAAAAAATGTTTGCTAGCAACACTAGTATGCTATTAAGCAAGAAAGTTACTCAAAGAAATATGCATATTGTGGTAATATGGTAAAGTGGTACATCAACTCCTTTCATTGGTCGGTGACAACACAGGAACACTTCGACTTGCTGGCCCCTATACGGGGGTTATATATAACTATGCCAGTTAGAAGAGCTAATTAAATGTTACAGTCACCGACATGAGAGTGCCATGCTGCAGTTGCTGAACACCAGTTATTGACGAGAACCTCAACTGACTGTCCCATGATCATCACGGTGCAGTGCCATTGTTCCATTACCTCACTGTCTCCAAACCACAATGACTCCTCTCTTTCCCCTTTGGTATCCATCCTCTAGTGTGATGAAAATGCCACCTTCAGTAACCAGGGACTGTACCTGAGTCTACCTTGCTGCAAAGAAGACTTCAACAGCTGCCCTAACCTGCCGGCCAACCTGCCCTTCCAGAGAAGCCCCAAAGAAACCTTCTGGGTCTCCACGATACTCTGCTCCACTAAACTCACGCAAAATGGTAATCTAACACCTTAAATGCTCTTTATAGATATTTTCACTTCCTGTTCAGTTTAACTCAACTTGATTTTATTCTGTTTTCAGTGGACCTTCTGGCTCTTCTGAACTGGAAGGCGCATCCAGACAGGGTGTTAGACATCCTCGGTCGATTACGTCAGATTAGCGGAGAGGAAATTGTCAAGGTCACTGTTATTCAATTATTTATCTACTGATGTGGTGGATGTAAAGAATATTTATCTTCTGTGTAGCTTTCTTGACTACACAAATACATAAATATTTAACGGCAATGAAATTAATTATTTAGTCTGAAAAAGAAAATACATTTTCAGTTTTCTAAGACAAAACTGTGTGTAGCAAAAATAGTGTGACATGACTAATGATTATAGGTAATATTATTATTATATCTATAAAATCTAAATCTATTCTATATATTTTATATTCACAATGCATGTTGACAATTTTAAATAAAACAGCGGTTACTGTGTAAAAACAAATAAATAATACGGTTTAGAAGTCACATTATCTTTTCAGAATTGATAAAAAAAGGTTTTTATTGCTTTTATTGTTTTTGGATGAAGGGGCTACCCTTTGTTTCTATTTTAGTTACCAGCAAGGCCTTTAATGTTTTGGTTGTGCTGAGTGTTGTTCCTTTTTCTCTTCACAGTTCTTGCGAGATGTCTTGGATACTCTCTTCTGTCTTTTAGATGACAACACTGATAAATACGGACCGCTGGTTTTCCAGTCACTGGTAGGAAAATTTAAAGAAAAACAACTATACTCTATTTGCCTGCAAGCAGGAAATAAGCATACCATCTATATAAATATGTGTGTGTGTTTAGGTGTTCATCATTAACCTGCTCAGGGACAGCCGTTTCTACCACTTCAG
This sequence comes from Nannoperca australis, assembly GCA_036023655.1. NCBI lineage: Eukaryota > Metazoa > Chordata > Actinopteri > Centrarchiformes > Percichthyidae > Nannoperca > Nannoperca australis. The sequence continues at coordinate 7,819 of JAVQJD010064118.1, read as the reverse complement.
ACCTGTCATGGACTCCTACATCCAAAACCACTTTGCTGGAGCACTGGCATACAAGTACAACAATTACCCCATTCTTTTCACTGAATGTGTTGATGCACATAAAAATATGAATTTAGATACCTACAGAGTCTTGATATAAAGATACTTAATAACGACTCTTGCAAATTCAAACAATGTGCCTGCAGAGAGCTGATTCGATGTCTGAAGTGGTACATGGACCGCTCGGCTGAGGTTGTCCGACAGGACCATATCCAGGAAGCCATGAGGGTAAAGTATCACACGCACTTCCTTGTGGTCCTTCCTTCCTTCCTGACTACTTCTACTGAGAGTATTAGTTAAGGATGAAACAGAAGGGCTCAAAAGGAGTAATGGGACGTTAGTTCACTGCTGAGAGAAAGGAAGTAATCAAAAATCCCTGCAGATATTGACGTGTGCAGAGTTAAACATTTCCACGTGCTCTTTGAATTTTTCGATGAGATCATGTGAAGAGATGTTCTGTTACAAGACCTGAAAAATTGGAAACATTTCTTTTATGTATTGATTTTCTTTGGATGATCAACCACAAACTCATTCAGTGTTCCGTACTTATTCATTGTTATGGAAATGAAATGACGTGTACCTTTGCTAATTAATATGTCTCCATCTACATCCTGCCAACACTACCCTCAGGCTCTAGAGTACCTGTTCAAGTTCATCGTCCAGTCCCGTATCCTGTACTCGAGAGCCACCTGCGGGATGGAGGAGGAGCAGTTCAGAGCGAGCATCCAGGAGCTCTTCCAGTCGATCCGCTTCGTCCTGAGTCTGGACAGCCGAAGCTCAGAGAACCTGGTGTTCACGCAGGTCAGACAGTTCACACCTCATGACAAACATTTTCACCGTCTGCTGCTTTGATGACCTACAGTATGTCACTAGCATGGCAGTCTTACTTTATATTTGCTTCTAAATGTTTTTATTTTCTCTTTTATTCATCCTCTTAGTTTGCATTCATGATTCATTGATTAGTTTTTATTTGTTAACTTGTTTCTTGTTTCATTCTTGTCACTTATTTTATTTTTCATCCTTTGCATTCTGTTGACTGATACTTCAATCCCTCACTGTTGCCCCCATCCTTGGCTTGCTCTTGGACAGTTTAGGGGTGTGATGGGTGTGATCAGCTGCATGCCTTTCTGTGATCATACTCTGGGGCTCTCGTCCATCGCCGTAAGTCACAGCGCCGCCCTGTGTTGGTTCCACAATGCAGCAGATGCTGTGTGGCCACTCGCCTGCTGTAACTGATATGCAGTCTGTGCTTTAGATTTGACGTTTGTACTTTTTACTTAAGATTGAATAGGGAGAAGCTGTAGAAAGAGAAATTGTTGTCCTACATTAAGATGTTGGCGCTCCTTTTAGAAGGTAAAATAGCAGGCTTAATTTTGTTTTGTATCATTGTCACTTAGAAAAGGTCAATATTTGTTATAAATTGTATTTTTTGTGATGTTTTTACATGTAAGTGTAGCTTCCATGAAACATGTTATATCATATGTACACTACAAATTCCTTCTCTGCGTCCTTTGTTTCTTCCCCCCAGGCAGCACTGTTGAACAGTTTCCCTGATATCTTTGATGAGCTGCTGCAGATGTTCACTGTTCAGGAGGTAGCCGAATATGTCAGGGGCACCCTAGGGAGCATGCCCAGCACAGTGGACATTGGCCAGTCTATGGATGTAGTCAAACTGCAGTCTATCGCTCGCACAGTTGAGAGTCGCCTCTTCTTCTTCCCTGGTGAGATGAACGTGATGGATTATGCAATGTGTTTTCTTTCACCGAAGATATCAAAACAACTGTATGTGTGAGCTTAATGTGCATAGAGTGCTTTTCAGTTTCATTCTCATTCTGTCTCCTCTCTTCTTCTTTCTCTCTTCCCTCAGAGTCTCGTAGTATTCTGCTGCCTGTGGTTCTGCATCACATCCACCTGCATCTGCGCCAGCAGAGGGAGCTGCTTATCTGTTCTGGGATCCTAAGCAGCATCTTTTCCATAATTAAGACTAGCTCCATGGTACTGACTTTCTACAATATACATTATGGACATATATGACTGAAAATCCCATGTGGACAAAAGAAAAACAGTGGAATTGAATACGTAATAAAATGTTAAATCTCCTTTTGAAATATACTGGATCATGGTAATGCAGCTGCACAAACACTAAGGCATTCCCATTAAGCATAATGATTGCATCTCTGTTGTTGACTCTGCTTCCTTCTACTTTCTCTCTGTGTCTCAGGAGTCTTCTGTTCAGGAGGAAGTGGAGATGATGGTGGAGAGCCTTCTGGATGTGCTTCTGCAGACTCTGCTGTCCATCATGAGCAAGTCTCACTCTGTGGAGACATCCAGAGGGCAACGGTGTCCCCAGTGCACTGCCGAAATAACAGTAAGCTTTCACTCAATGTGCCCCTTTGATGTGTAATAACAACAGGGATAATTTTGTGAATATTTTGAGTTGATTAACCTTTTTAAATATGTACAGCCATATCTGTCATATGTCATATCTATCTCTTTTGTGCAGGGGGAGTATGTTTCCTGTCTTCTCTCTCTGCTCCGGCAGATGACAGAAATCCACTTTCACCATCTACTCAACAACTTCCATAGCAAGGAGGAGCTCAAGGTAAGAAGCCCTCAGAGTCACAGCGCTGAGCATGATTACAGCATATTACTGCGGCCTGCTTACTGCATACCTTGACTGCATACACTTCCTTAATATATTCCTTGGCAGGAGTTCCTGTTGAAGATCTTCTGCGTGTTCCGCAATCTGATGAAGCTGACTATCTTCCCCCGAGACTGGAGTGTCATGAGGCTTCTAACTAGTCAGTGAGTCCGCCTTTCCATTTCTGTCATGCAGTCTTTGTCCGAGAGATGGTAAGGGAATACAGCCAACCATTAGATCAGACTCTCTTTAGATAATCCTGCTCTGAAGGTGACGCTTGTGTTGCAAATGTCTTAATCTATTTTTGGCACCTCGTTTTGTAAGCTGACAGTGTAATGTTTGCTTTCTGCAGCATCATTGTGGTGACAACACAGTTCCTGTCGCCGGCGCTGCACAAGAACTTCTCAGAGGCAGATTTTGATTTTAAGGTCTGTGTCTGGCTAGCACTTAGGAAACCAGCGACACCACGTATCTAATGGTTTTCCATAATTCACTTTCTGAAACTAGTAGCATTTATTTACTTTGTATATGTCTGTGGCGTGTGTTAGGTGTGGAACTCCTTTTTTAGCCTCAGCGTGCTCTACATCAACCAGCCAAGTCTGCAGCTGGAGGCGCTTGGACCGGCGAAGAGAAAGAAAGTCCTAGACAAGTAAGAATTTACCGAATATTCATTGTGTGCATTCTTTCCTACACAGGTTATGTTACCGTTCTGTACTTCACTCTCCACTCTTTTCTTTATAGGTATGGAGATATGAGAGTGATGATGGCTTATGAGCTCTTCAGCATGTGGCAAAAATTAGGTGCGTCAGACAACAGAGCTCCACACCCTCCTCCATATCTGTGGTTACATTTTCCCAAACTTAACAAGAAAATTGGCTCTTATTTATGTAATCCAGGTGACAACAAGCCCCACTTCATCCCAGGAATGATGGGTCCCTTCCTTGGCGTCACCCTGGTGCCTCAGACCGAGGTCAGAAATATTATGATCCCAATTTTCCATGACATGATGGATTGGGAGCAGAGGAAAAATGGCAACTTCAAACAGGTCATTATGACATTATTATGTAATGAGCTACAGATTTTGTGCCGCCGCAGTTGTTGTGATATATATATATCTATATATATATATAGCTTTTTGTCACATAACACACCTATGTGTGTACGTGTGTGTGTGTAGGTGGAGGCAGAGCTGATGGATAAGCTGGACAGCATGGTGTCAGATGGGAAAGGCGATGATAATCACAGAGAGCTCTTTGGCCTTTTGTAAGCATCAAACCTGTGTTTAGTGAGCCTGTGAAGTGACGCTGATGCTGCTCTCATAGTATTTCCCTCTTAACATACTTCTCTGTGTTGTTTGGCTGTCACATCACAGGACCATGCTGTTTGGTCCTTATCCAAGGTGAGCTGCAATGCTTTCTCAAATAAGATTTAAAGACATTTTGACCTATATCTCTTTACTTTGTGTAAACCTTTAGTAACAGCATTTGACTGTATTCTCTGCGTAGCCTGCTGGAGAAGATAGAGCAGGAGACCTGGAGAGAGACGGGGATCTCATTTGTCACATCAGTCACAAGACTTGTTGAGCGGTTACTGGATTACAGGTAAGCAGAAATTACACTGCACACGATAGCACTAATGGTTTATATCATGAAATTGCAGAGCAATGAGAAAAAAATCTATTTTTAATGTTAAGGGACTGCATGAAAGGAGATGAGATGGAGAACAAGAAAATTGGTGGTTCCGTCAACCTTATGGTGAGACATGGATTTTAGAAACATTTTAGAAATATTTCCACACATGGAATCACATTTTAACCATTGGCCTTCTTTTTGATTCAACCCCAGAACTTCTACAAATCAGAAGTAAACAAGGAGGACATGTACATCCGTTACATCCACAAGCTGTGCGACCTGCATCTCCAGGCAGAGGACTTCACAGGTAACGCAGATACTGGGTCGTTTGTTTTGATGTTGCATGGTTTATGGCAGTGGCTTTGTTCTGGGTAAGGTGGTATTTTTATTTGCTGAACACAGGTTTTATAGCTTTGCCAAGCCAGACTGTAGCAACAGGTTTTTGCCTCAATTTTCCCTTGTTGCTTTGCATGGGCTTTTTCCTTGCTTTCATTGGGGAAACGGTAGAATAGATGCAGCAGAGAAAGGCTTATGGCTGCAGGAGAAAACATGATGTGTAAAATATGTAGAATTGTGACTGTATTTAGCTTGGTTAAAGGCTCACCAGCAGAGGCAATTTCACTTATTTTAGTGGATTAGACATCTTTTCAAGGTGTGGTCAGACCATGTTTCACTTCCCATTCATTTCTATGAAGAACAGAGTGAGACTTCTTCACATCTCATTGTGTTTAGTCTGCTTAAACTCCCAAATGTAGAAGAGTCCGATGTCCATCCAGTATGGGAGAGGGGGGTGGGATTGTTCTCCCATTCAGGAAGTACTGATTGTTCATAATACTGTTTTATAACTGCACTGCAAAATAGTACAAACAGCAGAAATGGAGGCATGCTGCTTGACTGCAGCAAGCGCAAGGACAGTGAGAAAAAGATAAATGATAGTTTTTGTCGTACCAGGTAAATTTCGCCTGGTGCACCTTCAGGATTGTGTGGGCGTGTGCTGTGCTTGATCATCATTAATATATGTTGCTTCCTAAGTGCGGCACAAATGTTCAGCATTAATCTTTATGATTCGTATTAGCACATGGAGCCCTGTGACCTCCCATGCTTCCTAGCATAGCTCCACCCACCTTAAACCTGAGTAAAGGTCTAATTAACGAGAGTAGCCTAAAAAAAGTGAGTGTGCAGGGCCTTTAAAGGTGATCGTTTCAGGCCTGGGTACCTTTTTTTCCCCATTATCTGTAGATTATCAAAATAATTACAGTAGTATAATTACAAATATCACAGGTGATTGGAGAGTTACCCTTGACATGCTAAATGTCAGGTAGAGATTAATATGTGATGATTCTTTAACACCTTTTTATGTGTCTTGTGATTCCGGCATATAAAATCACATTATAAGAATAAGAGAAAATTACTTATTTGGAGGGTAACAGTAAAGTCTCGTAATGCCACTCTCACTCACGTAAACAGTAAATCAAGGAAGCTGTCCGTTTATGTAATTGTTTAAAGGGCTTAAGTGTTCTTGCTTTACTCACATTATTGGCAGTATAGGCTTTATTGTGTGCATGTAAATGTAACCAAATATGACTAATTAAATGCAATCTTATTTATCACCTGCGTAAAACAAACAACAGGCAGCTGGCAAGATAATTGAAACACATTTTAGTGTTCTGCAGGGTTGGCTGTGATTGCACATGTTTTTTATTGTGGGAATCAATGTCTGCCTAAAAAACGTTGTTTTCGAAGATGTGAATTAATCTTAGAAACGGGCATCGTTTGTCTTTGGTTTTATACTGTAAATGGTTTTACATGGTTTTAAATTGTTGTAGTTTTTTCGGGGCTGTAACTAATAATTCTATTCATTATCTACAAATGTGCTGATTATGTTCTTAATTAATCTATAATACTGTAAAAACTGTAAAAAACAAATTACTTGTTTTGTCTGAGTACCACTCAAAAGCCTTAAGGTATTTAGTTTATTCTCTCATAAGACAAGAAGCAAACAGCCAAGACAGTAAAAAAGTAACTATTTCAACAGGACAGAAGTCACAAAAATTGTTTTTTTAAATGTACTTTCTTATTAAGACTTACTTACAGTCTCTTCAATAGTCAAATATCCTGTACGGCTGACTGAATAAACTCATGTCATAGAAACACCAGTTCCCACAGTCTATTTATTTATTTTCAGACTCTGGGATGTCCCATATGCACAGTAAGCACCTTATATGTAACAGAAAATACAGAAATATAGAGTAAAGACAAATGTCAATTACTAATATTTAGAAATGTAAAGTGATAAACAGTTTCCCCTCGAACAGCCTGTTATCCAACTATGGGTCTGAACATTTCAGAGAGTTTTCAGATTTATAATTTTCATTTGAGGATTGAGCCAAAGTAACAGAGAGAAACTGCAATAGAGAATGAGAGCAGCTGATATAATTTCCACTGTGCAGGTGCGCTTTGCACCTCTGGCCACCAATATACCAAAACATACTCACCATGCTCTGGGCAACTTGTGCCACTGTGTAATACGCCATCTGTTCACAGACATCTGTAGCTTTACTACATAACAGATTATCATGATGTTACACTTTTATTATGATGACCTTTGAACTTTCCTGTACCCCCTTGACAACAGAGGCAGCATTCACCTTGCTGCTGTACTGGGAGCTGCTGCAGTGGGAGGACCGGCCCCTCAGGGATTTCCTCCACTACCCCTGTCAGAGCGAGTGGCAACGCAAGGAGAACCTGAGTCGTAAAATCCTCCACTACTTCAACAAGGGCAAGGCAAGGGATTTTTTATAGCTTTACCTTTTTACTCCTGTTTTGTCCTCTTCAAGCCAGTACTTTGGGGGAATTTTAAAAGCCTATCATCTCTGACCCGCACCAGCCTTTGGCGGCGCTGCAACTGAAGCTCTTGCAGTAAAACGTTAAATTGAACGCAAGGCCACGTTAACTTTATAGTGATGGAATGGTATTAGTAGGTTTGTGCTGGACGGGAAACTAAATCAACTTAGATCAATGAAAGTCACATAAAGTTTTATAGTTTTATATTATAAATTGTTTTTTTGTGGCTATTTGTTCTCATCTGCAGTGCAGCTGTTCCCAAACATAATTACATTTTGCCCTCATTAACATTGAGAGTGAGACAGAATCTTGAAGTCTTACTTATAATCTTCCTCAAAGATTTTATCATGTCTTACATTTGTTGGACAGCTCCCAGTTTTTTTATGGCTCTGTTATGATGTATACATTTTCATTTTATAGACAAATGTTTTATTTCTAAAAATTACTCTTTCACCTATTGAACTAGATTTATACAATGGTGGAGAAGTACTGTGATCCTTTACTTAAGTAGCAATGCCACAGTGTAAACATACTACAGTATAAAAGTCTTAAATTCAAAATCTGAATGTATAGTTAGTATCGGTAACTAATTAACTTAAAGTAATATTTTTTGAAAAAAACTTTTATCCCCATAAAATAATATTAATAAATGTAATATTATTAT
>JAVQJD010064114.1:0-16504 GCA_036023655.1 Nannoperca australis | reverse complement strand
TCTCTCTCTCTCTCTCTCGTTGTTTCTTGCTGCGCTGTCTGCCTCCTCTGGCAGTCGTTGCCTGTCTCTCACCATTTTGTCTCACACCTCTAACCACTTGCATCTTGCTCCTCAGGCCCTGTTCCTCTGTCAAGAGGGTAGTGAATAGAGTAACAACGTACATGGACAAATACCAGGTGCAACTGTATTTGCTGTATGTTAGGCCTGTTTAAGACACATTTGAATGACTTGACACTTCCCCAGTGTCGGTGCCATATTGTCAGTGTGGGTGGTGGTCCTGATGGTAACATATGGGCAGTCATATCCCCATATGTACAAGAAAAGGCAGTGTCTATTGCACATTCTCTGTCTGTCAGTGGACTACTACTGAGTCATCTTTTTTTTTTTCTCACTACAGTCTAATGCCAGTTTCACACTTTCGGCCCCACGCTTGTTGGTCTGCTTTACATTAGTTGCGACTGAATGAAAGTAGTGTTTATATTCACAGTATATTTGTTGTACCTCAACCTGAGTGGTCTCACACTCCACTTGAGTGGTATCACCGCAGAGATAACTGGCATGTTGTATTACCCAGGGCTTCATCACTGCATCCCTCCATCACACCCTCTTCCCTTTATTGCCTTTTTTTTCTGTTTGATCCTTATTTTTCCCTTTCATATTTGTCTGCCTTGTTCTTTCTGTTTTGTTTGTCCCTATGCTCACAGCAGTTCTCCTCTTTTATTGCTGTCCTCCTCTTAGTGTTCTCTAGATCCCCACCTCCCCACCCTAACCTCTGAATTTTCCACTTCATAATCATGGACATTGTCCTTCTCTGCCCCGGTCATCTCTCATTCCCTTGTTTTTAAGGACTGATATAGGTCCATACATAGACAGTTAGTAAATTAATCCTGGCATTCATATTGGAATGAACCCACACAAATGTAACATGGACATAATATACGCAGTCGTTTCCATGCCCAGACAAACACACACACACACACACCTGGGGGACATTTTGTCCTTGCAACATAGCTTGGACATTAACTGCAATTAACTGAAAATCGGCATCTTACACTAGTTACAAACTAAATCTATAAAAAAGCTAAAAAGATTTCAAAGATTTTTGTACCTGAACTCATTATGTGAACAACTGTAGGCGGTAATTGCCACTTGGATGAATCTTAAAACCTCCAATACACATTTTCACAATAACAACCACCATTTTCCATGTCATTGCTGTCTTCTTTTTTCCCGGCCTTAGCCTCAATGCAAGGAAAACCCTCTTCCAGTCCAAACCCACATAATTGAACCGTGTGTGAATCATAAGCAGTGGTCGCTTGCTCTTAAAGACGGACAAGAATCGGCTGAACTGCATTCCTGAGACAGTTGTTGCATGAATCAAAAGGTCTGTGCTCATAAAGAGGCTTGCATCAGATAAAGCATGTGCAGATAAAATAAGCCCATCTCCCAGCCATAACACTCTGCCTACGCAGGAGGCGTAGCGTGAGCAGCACGTTAGCAAAGCAGCAGCTTCAGTATTGAGTGCCCACGTTTAGGGAGCGCTCAGAGCCCAAAACACAATCGAACAGGTAATAAAAAAAAAAAAGCGTCAGCCTTAATCTGCTCCGCCAGACGTGCGTGAGACTGACGGCTGAAAAGAGCTGCTTAAAAGGCCTCCTGTGTAAACACACCATTAGTGCACCTAATGAGTCATATGGGAATGACTTTCCTGTGGTATAATATTACACCTGACTGTATCTAAATCAAACGTCACTCTGAATGCTTCCTGTCTGCGTATTCCATTTACTTTGTGACATATCTTCAGATGAGCTTGACTCCCTCCGGCTTATTTTCTCCCCCTAAATTCTTTATCTGTATCACTCCCTCTGTCCTTTTCTCTACGCTTCATGTCACCGTTCTTCCTTGGTTTCTTACCATCCGAGCTCACCATCTGTTCATTATGTGAGCTTAAGCCAAGAAAACTCAAACCACTAAGAAACTCATTTAGCTTATTCCCTGTGTTCTTTCCTAGTTCCATATCCATGTCTGTCCATTTCTGTTAGTATTTTGTCAGGATGCTGCGGCAGCTTCTTAGTGAATGAGCTAACGGCAAAGGCTGGGCTATTTGGTGCATTTTGCCCTTGGGCTCATTCATGTTTGCTATCACACCTTCTTCGGTTGCTTTGCAGCGCAGCTATAAATAAAAGAGCAGAAAATTTGGCATTTTTAAGTTTTTTGTATTATCCTCTAATGCCTACATTAGATTTGATGGTATTGTTGCTCAGTTTTGATATAGTAATGTGACCCCAGGCCCAATTTATTATAAACTTATTATGGTATTAATTAACTTGTATTTCAGAGAGACATACATGTTGATAGATGTCGAAATGGTTGAACTTTGAATGACAGGTAAATGTCAGCCAACAAGATTTGTACGAACAGCTTCAAAAGGTTTTGAGACATCCTCCTAATATTAACGCCATGGCGGTTTCAGTGAGGACTTTGTAAGTAAATTTAACAAATGTTAAATATCAGACGTGCACACACCGTACATTTCCAAACTATGCTCCAGTCTACTTTGCTTATTTTTCTTGTGTCCCTCCTTTCCTCTCCTCTGTCATCTCCTCTTATCTCTTTCAGCCATCCCTGCTGCTCTCCCTCAGTGTTTCCACTGTTGCCATAGTGTCATCACTGCCCCCCCACCTCCGCTTCCCCATATTTCTCTCCCTTTCTCCCCCTCTACTGTCTGCATTCCACAGATTTGTGACTCTAGATAGACCTCTCTCCACCCCTCCTCACATTCCTCCCTCCCTCCATGTCCATTCCACCGTAGATTCCTGCCTGCAGATGAAGAATTTCATCTTTACCTTCTCACCCCTCTCCAACGCAGCCCTCCTCCTTTGTGTAGTGACTACGTTTTGCTTTCATTCGTGACTCCAGATTGTTGGCGTCTCCTGGGGGAGCAGAGGGGAGAGGGAGGAGGGCAAGCGTCAGCTGTAGACGGTTGGCCCCTCAAATGAATGACATGATTGGCATCCTAAACATTTACTGTGCTGGAGAAAGGGTGGGAGGTTGGGAAATTGAGTAATTGCTTTCCAGAGGAAGTTCAGTGTAGATTAGATCCCCAGTTTGGCAACATTTCCCAGTTGTGGATAACCATAAATACAAATTGACACCACACCATCATTATTTCTTTTGTGTACTTGTTGCAGCAACGAAAAGTTTGTCACGTACGCAGTGTACTCGACATCTAGCCCACATATATTCTACCGTGGGATCCAGTGAGTGAGCGAGTCCGCCACGGAGGCGTGAGGACGGGAAGAGGAAGTTTTAAAAAATGTTTTATTGTTGAACAATGCTGTAGATGAAACAGCATGGTGGTGTAGCAAGAGAAAGAACGGTGGCAAAGGAGAAGGATGTGGGCCTTCCCCTTTTTACATTTGAATGACTGTCATTAATGCCTCACGGAAGTGTTAGCAGCATTTTTGAAGTTTAAAAAAAAATCTAAATCAGTTAGTTTCAACGAATGTATGCTGTATTGTTTTTTATATTTATCTATATTTAGATAAATAGAGATTCAAAGAACCATAACATTGGCTGGCATCAGCTGAAGTGTGTGCAAAGGTGAGAGGAATCAACTTCTGGCTTTGGGCCACATGCACATTTCATTACTTGGTAGCCTGGATTTTGGAGAAGTAGGGGCATTCCTTTAATGTATGATCTTTTCCTTGTATTGTTAATCTTCCCACTTTGGTGGTGTTTTGGTACAATTGTTTTGGTCTAGGGAGCTACCTGAGTCCTAAAGCATTATTGTCATTACTGCATGCTTGTGGATAGGCGTGCAGTTTTTAGCTGATTGCATGCTTCGAGGATCCAGTTGCCCCCCAGGAAAAAGTCATGATCGACTTGTTGGCAGACAACCACATCTCTCACGGTCATCCTACACTTTTCAGTTTTGACAGGGTGGGGTTGTATTGGTTTTATTTGCTCTATTATAGAAAAGTTTTAGACGATCTAGTTAATGATCACATTTGACACCACAACAGGAACTGTTAAAAATGTCTCAAAGGCTCATGACTTACATTTGACGTCTTCTTTACTCTACTTAGGTTGCATTTAATAGAGCTCCACCAGGTCTGTTCCAGTTCCTGTTTTGAAGTAGTGACTGTTAGGTCAATGAACCTTTCTGTTTCATTTTGTATTGTGTTTTGCCACACATTGGTTAAACCTTTTTTTAAATCTGTCAGAAAGACTTTTGAAAAAAGACAAATGTACTGCAAAATAATGTTTGAATTACTACTAATAGAAGCCTTTCTTTCTCCCTGAAAGATGTTGCCCTGAAGATATTTTAACTGTGGGACTTGAGCCCTTTTCAGGCTTCCTCGGCAGACAAATATCAAATTTCCTTTTAAAACAACTGTCAACCACACTGTTGACCATGCAAATATTTGGTTCACAGTTCACATTTATGGCCGTAATGTTGTGTTTATTAAATACCAGCAAGGCACTTAACAACCACATTAGCTCATTACAAAATCACAACTTGAATTTGACTAATGGTTCGGCTGTGACACTCACTGACAGTTTGGTGACCGGTATACGATTCAAAAATTGCATCATTATTGCACTTACTTTTGGTTGTATTGCCAAAAAGCTAAAGGAAGCTAATGATAGATTTAGATGACAGTTCCACATAGAAACAGCGTGTGTTTTGAGTAGCTGAATGAGATTTTAAATCATGACAAATGCAAGCATGACTATTGTTCTCGGCCTTGTTCGCTGCAACGTGTTATGCAGGTGGAAAATATGAAATATCAAAATTGGCGTGCTATTTTTACATTAAGACGTGTGAGCTGAACATAATGTCCACGGGAAGCAGCTGCAATGTATTCCTGCTCTGCTGCGCCTCTTGGAGCTGGTGATCACAGCCGTCCAATGTACTTGTATGCAATGCGTCATTGTCCATTGGACTTAACACTTTATTACATACACCTCCGCAATCCACATTTCTGATAACAAAACTAATGCTTCTGACATAACTTAACTAAATAAATATACACCAGCTGCACTAGAACCAAATGTGCACTTAACTAAAGTACTCCAACACAGTGCTCTTCATAACCGCATCAATATCCAAGCTCAGAAACTGGATGCTGATGCAGTGTGGCTTGACTGTCCCGTCCTTGTAGTGCTGCCAGAGAATTAATTGAACAAATGGACCACAAAATGGCTGCACTTGACTGTGGAGTTGGCAGTGCACAATCACGCAACAATCTACTGGAGTTACTGACCACAAACCCTTTGTCTAGGGCAGAGCATCCCAGCTTGGTGGGTTGGTAATGTTAACAGAGTGCAAGAGGCTAGAGGCATGCTGGTGGTTCAGTGGACTGTACAGTGCAAATCATACACTGTTGTGAACTTGAATACAGGTCATGTCCTTTTGTCTTGTCGTCTTATATTCCCATTTCTGCATTTGCAGCAGCATTTGTTCTTGTTGGAAAATTATTCATTTCGTGAATTGTGCTGCTCTTATATCCGTAAAACAGTATCGGCCTAAATGATCAAACTGTGATGCAGTTTCCAAAGAGAGCACGCCGTTTGGCTTTTAAGGATTTGAACACGTGTCTCATCCCACCTCCTACCTCTTTTCCCAACAACCAACGAGTGAGGCGTTTAAATAACTGTTGCAAATGGCCACTTGGAGACTCCCTTGAGAAAACGAATGGGACTCCCCCGACATCCTTCTGCCCCCTGTCTGTTTACAACCTTTCACCTTTTGACCAGAACTAACGGCAACCTTCAGCCTAACCTTTGTATTCAGACAGACATGAGACGTTACAAAGCTCCCGCCCCTCTAACTGCCTCTTTGTATTCTAAGGTACATTGTGCATGTGTGGGACATGCTTTGTGTATTCATATTTAAATGCGCACGGATTTATGTAAAATGCAATGTGACATCAGTGGGGCAGTATTTATATGCAAGTCCTATTTTGGAGGGATGTTTAATGTTAGAAAATTTTAATGATTGCATATTACTACATTACATTCTATGTAAATACAAATTTCTGCTGTGTCCAACTGTGTTGAAGCACATAAAGCCCTCAGTCATCACAGTTAAGAATTGGTATTATTTATTTATTTGCAATTGACAGGGAACTAAACTTAACGACTTGTTTGGTGTCCTGTCTGTTAACATGAGGCAACAGGACAAGCATGGTATTCACACAAACATATTTAGATGTTTGAAGTATTTAACTGTCATTTATGTATGATAGCCTCTGACTCATCGTGTGGCACTGATTATATGCCGCCTTGTGGTTGGACATATTGAAAGCCACAGACATCAAAAATAGTTTCTTTCATGAGTCTTTTCGAGTCTTCAAATGCTGGTTTGCAAGCTTAATAGAGGTGTTTGCTTAAACGGTATACCACCCGTTTCCCCGGGGATGGAAAGCTATGCTTGTCCTCTGGAGCCTACGGGTATAATGTCTGGGTCAATGTCTGTCTCCACCTCCCTTAGCTACCAGACAGCGGTAAAGGCGTTATACCAGTATGTAAGTTTCGTCGATGGATGGGCTTGGCTTGGTGTGATTGTTAGTTTGATTTATGACTTGTTTTAGGCTGTGGAACGGGGTGACTCACCTACAAATGGTCCCAAAACAGCAGCTGTTTCAAATCCTTTTAAAACACAATGGAGCAGAGTTGACCCCGTTTTGACCCTTTAACTACTATCACAGCTTGGTTTAAGATGAGGGCAACTTTGGGTGGTCTAATGACTAAATCTGCAATATTTAATGGAAGTTGATGTGACCTCATAATAGTTTTCTTCTCTTCTAGACACTGATTTCTCAGAAAAATGCTCTCGGACATGAACTGTGAATATGTGTACAATTAGCTGTTGACCAATTTGTGATGAATTTGTGGGTCTTATTTAAAAACAAATAAATAAATAAATATCTATCAATATCGTTGCACTGAAATGTCTGACATGCGTGTCTTTGTCTGATTGTATGAAAGTGAGTGTCTAATCTGGACTCAACCTTTTGACTTTTCCATCTTGCTTTAGTGAAGATTCGCTACCTAAACTCCAGTAAAGAATTTAGTTGGCAGGCCATGTCTCTCATCATCATGGTGTGATAACCAGATATAAAAAGTTTAATTGTAACTTTAGATGGTGACTCAGCTGTCTTCTTTTTTTCAGCCTCTTGGTTTTGAAACTATAGCGTAGTTACACAGATGTTCTGATGAACTTTTAAAAAGGTCGGGAATTAATTGCAATACTTTGATCTAACAGTAGTCATCAGCGCTAATCTTCAGGAGACTCCCTGGTGATGGTGGAAGGTTGTGATCTGCTCCTATGCTTAGTTGTTTGCAGGACACCGGTGTGCAGCCGGATTTATTGTCTCTCCTCTTACTGTGACAGTGAGGGTTTGCGGTGGGGACGGTGATACTCAGACAGCACAGAGGGCAACTTCACTCCAGGGCTTCCTGGTCATTTTACTGATTCCTAGTTGACCTAGCTTTTCGCGTTAGGATCTGAATGAATCTGGTCCTCTGCCAGCACCGGGTCACCGTGGCTTGCCAGCTCACGTGGCAGCTATTCAACACTACTGGATCCCCACAGGGCGCAGAGATGAGATTTGATTCCTCATTGATGCTACGATCCACAGTGGTAGAGTCTGCATAAGCCCAAGTAAGATTATCAACATATTCAGGCATGTTTATAGAAATCCTTGTGGGGCTCTACGGTATAATGTTATTGAAATCCGTGGGGGTTGTATTAGATACAATACCCAAAATAGTTTTGCTGAACATTTCTCAGGCCACCTTTTGAAATCTTCTGAAGTCTTCCAACCCTATATGAATGTTTAGGCTTTGACAGGATAATTGAAAACAGGTCTCACAAATATGTTGTACATTGTGTTTAGTCCACATTGTACTGTTTGATAACTGTATAATTTCCTCTATGAAAGGTTAAGATACCATTATAAACGACGTGCTCATTTTGGGGGGCAAAACTAAACCTTGAAAAAATGTTGATGTTTCTTAGAAGCAGTAGTGCATTTCTGTGTTCACCTGTTCAACCCCTGATGTTTTGGGTTGTAATTGGGACTATGGTTTACTGATGTATTTTCTTAAACTCTTCTGGTCTTTTGAAATTTATTTTTCTACTTAGCTCTAGTAGTGATGTTTGCGCTATTTCTAGAGCTGCTGGATAGCTAAAAGCTGAACAGAGAAACTTCCTGGAACAAAAGCCAAGGAGCTCTTTTTATATAGAGGGTTCCTCCAGATTTAAATAACACAACGCTACCACACATTTTCTGATGGCTTTACCCTGCACCTAGTTGTTGCATACATTCTCATGGTACTCGCAGTACTTTGTCTGTTTTTGTTTAGTTTTTTTTTATGCGAGACAGGCTGTTGAAGCAGTAATTTAGAGAAAGCACTAAGTCAATTACGTACTTGTAAACTTACCTGATGTGTCACTTTTTTTCTCCACCATATTTTCTGTACCTTCAGAAATCATAAAAACATCACTGGTAGTTTTATCTTGGATCTATTCATCATCACCATCATCATCATTGTCAGTAGCAGCAGCTTGCTGTGCCTGGCAGCACAGTTTATGACAATGAGAGAGGCTTTTCTCTGTTTGGTAATTGTGGCTGAGACAGTGGCGCAGTGGGCAGGTTAATCCCTTAAGCTTCATTAGCATAGTTTGGTAACCAGAGAGCCAAGTCTTTATTAGTGCTGCTGAGCACACACAGTAGCTACTTACCAGTGTTCCCTCTTCTGCAGTCGTGAGCACCCTCAGCAAATAATGTTAACACTGGCAATGATAAAATCTGAAATTCAGCAATAATAACATAGACATTTAAGCTGACTTTCCCAGAACATCGTTAAACATTTTTTAAAGAAGTTTAGTAGTCCACGGCTCTTTATTTGCTCAGCAGTTCAACTCGATGAATAAAGTGAAATTAAATGGCAATTCACATTAACAGACTAGCAGTGTAGGCTTTCTTTTGGAGCCAGAAATATGCACATTCAATTAAATCATCTGTGCTAAGACCTGCCATAAAGTTGGACAAAGAAATGTAGTTTGTTAGAGTTAAAACCTTCTCTAAGAGATTATGTTCATGACAATATCAACCTACTGTCAAGCCAATCCTTGTATGGTCTCCATAAATTAAGGCCTCGAAGCAAGAGTTTCTAAATGTTGTCACAGTAAGAATAATACCTTCAACAAACTGTGTCACTGGTGTCACTGCCTTGCCGTTTGACGGCCTATTTCACAGTATCCAAGCTTTTACTCAATCATAACATTTTGACCAGATTAAGATAATTGTATTCGGTATTAAAGGTTCCCTGTGGAGTTTTAGACCTCCAGTATTGCTATGGAGCTGCTTTTCAGTGAGTTTTGTGAGTGCACAGGCGGGCGATGCACAAGATATGCTGCAGGGGTTCCGCACAGGCAGGGGAACAGAAGATTGCAAGCTGGCAAACATGAATGTAAAATAAAATGACAGTTCGCTTTGCAAATAATTTAAGAGGAAGGAAATACACTTGACATGTTTGTTAGACCTCAGGGATACACACAGTGCGTTTTGGTGATTAATGCTAACAGAAACATAACATTTTTGTTTACAAGAAAACTCCAAGGGGTGCCTTTTTAAATATAAATATAGATCAAATGAAGTTTGTCACTAAACCTCTGCTGGAAATGTCCTGGAACACATGCACAAAATTGGCCCCTACATATATCTTCAAGGCAAGGGATAATGCCTGAAATGATGACCCATTTAAACTTTGGTGGCTGATTTTTGTCTCTTGAGTTGGAGTCTCTATCCACAAATGTTCTGCCAAGACTTCAGGCCTCTTTTTCTCCTGTTTTTCTGCTGTCTGCCGAAAAACATGTTGTCCATTTTATCCCACAGGAGGCTTTTCTGGCTGCCTCCGATTTGGCCTGCGCCCATACTGTCGGCTTTGGCAGTGTAATTTCCCCTGACAAGCTGATGGTTAGTGTTCAACTGTTTATCCTGCCGGCCCAGTCAGTGTAATTTGGTTTGTGTTGAGATCGTCTGTTCCCATGTTGTGATTCAGTCTGATTTGTCTGACTGTGTCATTTTGGTCACTCTCAAGGTCTCCACATTGAATGGGTGTAATGCTAGGTTGGTTTCTCAAGCCTGTCCATATCTTTTTCGGAAGGGGTGCTTGTTTCTCATTTGTGGCAGGTTAGGTGTATTATTTTCTAAATGAGGCTATGAGTAGTGTATGCATATCTGGCTGCTGTAAACATGTTTTCACATTGAATCAGGTGTTGCCGCAATTCGCTGCAGGGTTATGCAGCGATGTGGAAATGTCTGATACTAACCAGCAATGCCAGCTTGAAGACCGATACAAGCCAAGCTACTGCATGGCGATTGACGCCATTGTGCTTCCTCGTTCCAGGGTGGAAGAGTGTACAGTAATCGCAGAGCCGATCGATTAGTCTCTCTTCCCATCTTTTCAGTTGCTCGGTAAACAGCGGATCATTAAGATAAACAGCTAATGCTGCAGTGCTACAGGTAAACAAAGTTCTTCTTCACCTGGGCGTCTGCCAGTCTGATTGCCGTCATGATTGGCTGCCGCAGCGTGATGTCCGGTTGACTCGATGGGTTTTAACTTTCCACCGCAGACCACTGCGTTTTCTTTGTGGCACCCCCAGCGGCCCGCATTGCCGCGGCCCGAACGCAGTACCCTGGTTCAAATGAATTGGAAAATCTGGGTTTTCACCGCAGCGCCTGATTGTATGTGAAATCCACCTTTAGAGCTGCAAACAATAGCACCTCCACCACAGGCTTTACTTTGCGTTGTAGACGTTCCCTTTGGAAGCCTTATTGTTCTGGTTTTGAGAGATAAAAGGTCTCATCTGTGTGGAGTATTGCATTTTTACATCTAATCTAATAAGTGGGGTAGGAGACTAAGGCTATGATTCGGCTGAAAAAGAAAGACTGGTCACCTGTACCTGTATTGATAATGAAGATGATTCGAAATGCCCACCCATGTCGATGAATAAAAAGAAGCAAAAATAGAAAATGGATGGATTGGTTGAAGCACGTGCAGAGAGATTGAACTTTGTGTGTGTGAGTTTTAAAAAACCTTCTAAACCGTCTCTTTTGCGTTAAACACCACCTACAATTAATTTCATCAAACAAGTGATAAGGCTGTTGGTCTGTCTGCTGACAGTCTGGGATGTTGATTTAGCTCCCTTTTACATCTCTTAAGGTCACTATTACCTTCATTGTGTTGGTTTTCTCTGCCCCTGTTCTTAATTGTTTATGCTTGGCCTGCTTTGTCTCACTCTATAATTGTCACAGGATTTGTCTAGCCAGCTCCAAACAAAGCACCGACCTGCATCAGTTCACCTCGGCCCTCCAATACACTTCGAGGGAGACATTTAGGGAAGGAAATGGAAAGACTACCAGACAAACCCAAACACACTCTTACTTTCTTTTTCTCTGTTGAAAGCCATTGTATGTAATCTGTGATGCAAACCCCCCGGGACGTGCTTCATACAGGAGAGTGCTTTTCTACTCAATATTTTATAAGGAGAAACTCTTAAAACCGTTCTCCTGGCATGTGATGGGGCAGCGAAGATGGACAAACCAATATGTTGGCAAAAAGACATCAGTGATTACTCAAAGGAAATTGTGTCAAGTTTTACAGCTAAGACAGAAATTGATTGAATTGCCTTTTTTATAAAAAATATTGCCAGAAGGGAAACAGTTGGCCTAATCAAAATATTGCAGAACGTTTACACATTACAACAGTAATTTTAAAGTGACATTAAAGAGTAGAATCTTTTTTGGAGAGTTCACAATATCACTAGCAGGGTGTGAGAAAGTGAAGCAGAAAAAAAACTTTATAAGTAGACAGAAGGCTAATGATTCACTAACACGCTGCATGACTGATGATGAGTGAAGGCTGAAACACATTTGCCACTACTGATGTGTTTTCTATCATCAGAATATAAAGACTAAAGGAAGACGCAATAGCACACGCTGTTGGAGTTTTTCATAAGTAAATGTGAAATATTGCAGTTCTTAGGGTAAATATTCAGTGGAAAACTTGCGTAACGCTGACTGTGTACTACATCCACGGTTTTTGTGCAAACGGTCTTCTGCCTTTTTTTAATTTTTCATCATCATCAATCATTAACATCTTTCTGTATGTCTTCTCTTTCAGTCCTGTGTGCAAAGAACCTGGCAAAGAAAGACTTCTTCCGTAAGTAGAGTCTATTTTTACATGTTGCTATTCCTGTCCCATTCCCTCACTTGTGCATTAGAATGGGCCTTGTCAGCAGTGGCAGCTTGCTGGCTTTTGAAGCCATGCTGTAAATGAAGTCCCTTAGGAACGGTCTGTCTGTTATACACACCAGGAGACCTGGCACGCACAGGGACCCACTGCTAACCTAATTTCTAGTAATAGGTATCAGGTCCACTGGTACAGAAGCACGAGACTTAATTAAAAAGGTTTGAATAAAACGTGACAGAAATTACACCTTTATGTAGTCCAGTTCATAGCCAAGTCTGAGTAGCACTAACATAAGAAGAAATGCACACTTCAGTGTAGTGAAGAAGATATTTCATCCTCTGGTTTAGCATTTTGTCATTAAAAAAATAAACGTCACATGGCATGTCAAATCATGCTAATTTTGTAGTGGAAGAAATAAGGAGACTTGTATAGAATATGTTAAGTGGTACAAGTAGACCCTACTTAGCCATGCTTGGATTTCTATTGGATCACAAGCTTATGAGAATATAGAGTTCTGGACCATAGTGGTGAGATTGGATTTGGGATAAAACACACAAACCTTTACATTTTTAAATGCTGTCTGGAGGTCATCCGCAGGAGGAAGTAGTATGTTGTTTTCTTTCTAGTTTATTTACTATTGCTTCAGTCTGTTTCACAAACTTCCGTTAAGATGATCAGGACAGAAGTCCATCCTCTGCTGCTGGCAATAATGTAAGAGTAGATGTATTATTTAGTTCCACTGATGACTTTCTTTTATTCTTAATACCTTTAAGCAACCCACATCTTTTACCTTAATTGCCAGTTATGGTCATTGTAAAAGCACTTCATTGCAACAGTAGTGGGGTGTTTAGCTAGCAGTTTGATTCTCCATTAACCTGGAAGTCATGCATTCAGACAATAGCAGGTTCATTTTTGTCTGACAAACACACATGCATTCACGCAAACACACAACCACACAACCACAAAGAGGTAACTCCCACAAAAGCATAAGGGTGACTGAACAGGTTTAACTTGCGTCAAGTATCGGTGCCCAGAGGTGTATACTCTGGTACATTTAAAATACACTTACCCATTCACAGTCACACAGAACACCACATAAACACACCAAGACATCAGATTTCCAGCTGAAAAAGATGACTTTCCTTTTTGTAATAGTAGAGTAGGGTTGTGTAAAGCTTTAATGTACCCGAGGGGCAATTTGGCTTACAAACAAGCAGTCAGTAATTAAATACAAAAAGGATAAAAACGTCAAAACATTTTGTTTAACCAATCAATAGCTGATGTAATAAAATACTTCATGTATGTGTAAGTGTCACCTCTAGGGAGGTAAAATCCCCGCCTCGATGGAAGAAAAGCGTCCCAGTTTGCCCACAGGGATTTAGTTTCTAACCACACCATGACATCTCTTCAGAGTCGGCTGGTAGACCACAACTAAATGGACAGTATTATGATCAGAGCCTTGCAATAAGATTTGTTGGCTCCCCTGATGGTCCCATAACAAAGGTCCAGCACTCATTTCAGCGTTCTGGAAAAAGAAATTACTTATCCATAGAGCAGGGAGTAAAATCTCCCAAAATAAGGTTAGGTGTATCAGGGGATATGCTCAGTCAGCGCTGATCACTTTAATGGTGGCTTATGACTGCTTTAGGTTGAATATAAACAACCCGGACAAATAATTGCAGAAATTCTCTTGGCAGATAAAACGCGCACAGAGAACAGTTAATAACTCCTGGCTGAATGAATGACCACAGTCTTACACCAGCAGGTGTTTATATATAAACACGCCTCCTCCCTGTACTTTACCAGTATTATCAGAGTCCTGATCCAATCTCAGGGGCTTTCCAAAACCTTCGCTTTCAAGGTCGGAGTTGGAGTCTTGTTCTTTGAGCCAGGTTTCGTTGAGGGTGACGATGCAGGCGCGTTCCTGTACCACGACTGAAACTTTGCACTTGCTGTCAGTTCTTTCATCTTATTCCTTAAAGACGCGTAAAAGAGGGCAGGGGTATACCACGCAGCTGTTTTCTCCATAGTCTCTGGCGCTCTCCTTTCTTCCTTCCCCTCTTCCTCACCCGTCAACAGTCTTGGTCGTAGTGGGTACATTCCGTGGCTTTCCTTCAAAATCGCCAGCTGTATCCTGGTTGACAGAATTACAGCACTGAATGAAAAAATTCTCGGCTGCACTTGTGTCTGTGAGGTTGGTATATTCCTGCAGGTCTGATATGGCTGTAAAAAAAAATTAAAGCCCAGTATCACAAGAAATAAGGTTGCAAACTCCACGATAGTAAGATTGCAATGGATCAGAGAACAGCATGTACAAATTCCCCTTCTCCAGACAGGGAGTATCAAACAAACAGACTTCGAAACAACACAGCAAAATAAATAAAAGGTGACTGCTGCTGTTTGCTGATACAGGTGCAGCGCCCCGAGTACATCTGCTCTACATTTGATCTACGTATTTCTGCTCTCACTCTTTGCTGTAGATGTTTCAGACATGGACAGACAGAATTCACTCAGGAGAAATCTTGAATACTAAAACAAGTGAAGAGTAAGCGTTGGTAAAACAGTCTTTTACCTCACCAAAAGCGTTGTTTAACCTCCCTGTGCTGCAAGATGTTTGTAGTGGTAGGACAGGGCAACTGTTAGTTACGTTGTTCCAAAGTAGATTTATCAAAGTGCCTGAAAGCATATGAAACAGTGTGGTGACCAATATCAATACAAGAAGACACCTGCATGAGAAGGCCAGTGACCTTCCTTATGTTGTTCTTTCATATAACCTTCTCAGACGGACACTACGACGCCTACATCCTGGTTTCATGACACTTGAGATGGAGATAAAATGTAATGTTTAATGGCTTTTAACAGACTAGACAGTGAGTAAAGTATGTGATTGTGTGTACTGTTATGGTTAGGAGTAAAGTATATTTAACTACAGTTGCCAATTTAAACCTTGGGTTGTACATGTCACACCGTCTCGCATGTATTTCCTCCCCGAAAGGGGCAATGGTAGACCTTCGCTAAACAAAGCCTCTGTCTGTTTTTAACAGGGTTGCCAGACCCTTTTGCCAAAGTGGTGGTGGACGGCTCAGGACAATGCCACTCTACGGATACTGTGAGAAATACGCTGGACCCAAAGTGGAATCAACATTATGATCTGTAAGTCAACAGGAGAACTGTGGAGCAGTGTGCCATTTAAGCCTCCTTAAGAAACAGATGCGTGTGTGTGTGTGTGTGTGTGTGTGTGTGTGTGTGTGTGTGTGAATGAATATGTGTATGAGTTCATGCATCACCTGAAACTACAAACAGTACAGAAAGCAATGTTGTCACAGACATGTGGGACACTGGTTTTACTCTCCAGTATGTGTCAGTGTGAAACTGCTACAACAAGTCTTTCAGGAATGTGGATGTAATGTAATCACCTCTTCACTGTGTACAGAAACAGTCTTTTGCTGTGGAACGTGTGAGCACAACATCTTGTGGAGTGAGATTTTAGTCATTCCATATCTCTGGCCTCACCAAGACATGCATATGAGATTTTTTTATTTGGGGGGGACTCAACTCATACTGATATGAATTCCTTCTTTCTCAAATAACAAATGCTTCCTATTTTGGGTATTCGATGGGGTTTGCTCAATAGTTTTGCTCTCCTGAACAATGTCCGCTGTGAATAGAACTCACATTTTTCTGGCTTTCTCACTTTTACTTAGCCAAATCTGGCTTCACATTGGCCAACACACGTTTAGAGTGTTACTTGATTTTTAGAAATCTCTTTAGGGGTAAGCTACACATCAGCCTTTGTGAATCTTCTTGAAACCTGTTTTTATTTCTATCAAAAAAGGCTCCCCTTTCACTTTCTGTCACTCTCAGAAATGAAATTCAAATAATTGGTGATTCAAACTGTGTCAAAGAAACCAAAAGGGATGCTGGAGAAAAGCATCTTGTATTTGCTTTTCACATTGCTGAGAAAATCTACAGCAATATGCGGCCATTATATTGTCCATTGGCCTCAAGCTATGGACTACAATAAGACCAGAACAGGATGACCATTACACTCCACAAGTGCCCCTGTGAAACTATGTACTTGACTCAGTGGCAGGAGGTGTGTTTACACTGGGGCTGTGAATGTTCCCTGAACTCTGTGTCGACAGGCCGTAACAAGGAGTGATCACCCCAAAGGACCCACTGGCGACCATCGTTATGCAGTGATGAGAGATGGAGGGAAACAGTGGTAGTAGAA
>JAVQJD010064099.1:0-19823 GCA_036023655.1 Nannoperca australis | reverse complement strand
GTGTGTGTGTGTGTGTGTGTGTGTGTGTGTGTGTGTGTGTGTGTGTGTGTGTGTGTGTGTGTGTGTGTGTGTGTGTGTGTGTGTGTGTGTGTGTGTGTGTGTTCGCTCAGGGTCATTTCATGTGGTTGTAAATGTTAAAATGTTTCTTCTGTGTCATATTTGGGAACCGTTTTATGATTATTAATGTAAGTAAATGTTGAGGGCGTGCAGAGTGAATCATTTAGCTTCAGCTTTTGGAGACAAAAGTCAATTCTTCTAAAATCAGATGAAGTGTCTCTGACTCTGAAAGAGTGATTGACGTGTGTTTGGCTATTTATTCTGTTAATAAATAATAATGACGTGTGTTTTGTCACGACCACCACAGGAGACTTGAAATGAATTGTTTTTCTTTGGATTTTATTCACAGAATCAGAATCAATATTATGGGTCAATTAAGTTTCCAAAACCAGAAAACGCAGTAAAAAAACCAAAAAGTTAAAGTTTATTAACTGCAGGAGAAAGTAGCTCAAGTTCTTTAATATGTTTATGTGCACATTTTCAATTTCTGGAAGTTGTGCTAGCTTGCGATGCTACAGTGGCTTCCTGTTTACATAGCCGCTTGCTTATTATTGGACATCGCTACAGATGTTTCCTAGTAACCATTATTAGCATAAGCTAACGTTAGCTTGCTAATATCTCACCTGATATAAAATATAAAGATTTAAATCCATTTGGGCCTCTAAAACGGTAATTTCTGGAAGTTATGCTAGCTTGCGATGCTACAGTGGCTTTTGTTTTGGATTGGACAGCGCTACAGATGTCCCCGATTTAGTAAACCAGTAGTTTGAAACTACAGTAGTTTAGTGAGTAGTAAGAACTTTGGATGGACTTTACACGTTCAGAGTTAAGTAAAGGATTTATGAACAGCTGTTGCGTCCAAATCCAGACCCCTCTGGGTTTCATGTGGGCGGTGTTTTCCCATCATCCCACTGTGAGGTCCGGAGAGCATCCCGGGACCGTTCGGTCCAGTCTCTTCTCGCAAACAAGATGGCCGACCAGCACGTGGTCGATTATAGTGGTCAGTGGATGACGATGCTGTAGCTGATCTCTTACAGAGAAACGGCTGCATGTCAGAAATCACGTTGTTACACATCGTCGTCGTTTTACAGTGAAGATAGTCGAGTCCTCGTGTGTGTGTGTGTGTGTGTGTGTGTGTGTGTGTTCCCATCCACTTAGCATTACATACAACCAGACTGCCGTTTAATACAAAATCAACCTCCTGCTTAGTGAGACTGCAAGCGCTGAGAGAGAGAGAGTGGGAATAAAAGAGGAGCATCGCAGGAGAGAGACTGAGTAGAAAAATGAGAGGGATAAAGACGAGACGGGGAGAAGGAGGGAGAGAGAGAGAAATAAACGAGACAGTCAATTAGAGAGTCGGAGGCTATCAGAGAGGCTGAGAGAGAGAGGGGGGAGAGACAGAGAGGGAGAGCGGCGGGAGTCTCGTCTCGTTATGATCCATCTCGTCTCTTTGTACCAGCTGACGTTTTTATGATGCGGCCTGCTGGCTGGGCTAATGGCTTCCTCCATTATTCTGAGGGAACACAGTGACCCCGACACCCGGATAAACACAGCGCTCACATCAAACCCCTCCCCGGCCTGCAGCCCGGCTGTGATTCAGCGCTGCCACGCTCGGCTGAGCTGGGCTCGCTGCAGAGGCAGACTGAGAGCTGCCAGGTGCTCTGCAAGGACTGAAAACCCAATCCTGCTGCTGGACTCTTGACTGGAGAGACAATATTAACAGTTTGATGAGGATCTCCTGTCAAAGTCTTGTTACCGGTGCTCACTTGTGGACAAACTATGTAAAGTCGTCCCTGTTTCTGAACACCTTGTTACTTATTTGACTGCTTTAAAGGACCATTCTGGTCATTGTACAGACTACAGACCTGTGGCACTGACCTCCCACATCATGAAGGCCCTGGAAAGACTGGTCCTGACTGGTCCCATAATTACATGACGCTTGGCTTTGAGTACATATTTAAAATTTTCTAACTTTTGAGTCATTCTTAATAAGTTAATAATAATAAATGTACTAAAGACGTGAGGTTACGCGACTAGGAAATATGTAGAACAAAAAACATTAATCAACACAAACCTAAGTTTTCTAATGTTTCTAAATGTACAGAAAATTGCAATGGTACTGTTCTCATCACTAAAATTGGACTCCATGATAAAACAAAATGTTTGACCTCTGAAACCTGGTTACTGGAACTGTCCACTCTAGAAAGAGAATTTATAGTTTATTCAAACAGCTTCAAAAGTCCTCCGTTTACATAAAGTATCAAAGCAGGAAGTTATAGCAGTTCCACTGCAACAGCGTAAGGTCACCAGTATCATTCTGACTGATCACTTAAGGCATTCAGTCTGACTTACAGGAATAGTTCAACGTTTTGGGAAATACACTTGTTTGCTTTCTTGCAGTGGTCGTGTGAAAGCTCACTTTGATAAAAGACAAAACTGGTACATCTCTTTTTGGAACTGCTGACCATGTTTATTACATTCATTGAGATTGCAGATCAGTCGTGTTTGAAAGGGAAAACGGACACATATAACTTAACCATGAAAAAGCGTCTGGAAGTGTTGACAGGCTGGCTGATACTTCACTCATCAGCAGATAAATTCCCCTCGAGGAAAGCTGATTCTCTTTTATTGTTTATTTATGGTGTCCTCTGAGTCATGGATGAAATGCAGAGTTTATTAACTAGACACAGAAATTTAGAGATGAAATAAAGAAAGGAGAGTTATGACTTTGAAGGACAAGCAGATTGGACGAGATAAGTTAACATGGGGAGTGAAGAAACCGGAGATGAAGAACGGATCTGTGAAATTCATTTTGAGATGAGGAGAAGAGACAAACCACCCTAGATGTTAGATAACCGGTATTGTGACGGGATTTTTTGTGGCACAAGGTGGCTTCAACAGAAATCTGAGGTGAGTAATAAAGAAACAATCTCAGCAAAGCTTTCCTCATTTCTCATCACAAGGGTGTGACTGTAAATCCGCTTAGCAAAATCCCCTTGTTTATCCTTGTACTTGTATCCTTGTATATGTAATTGCCACCAAGTCAGAAAACAGGAATCTGGTATCGTTAAACAACAACATGACATGCAGGTCACGTTTCTTGGACCTAACAATATCTCACCGAGACTTTCCTCATGTCTGACTGCTAAAATGTGAAACAGTTACAATACAGCCCAGATCACTATACATAAGTACATTATCCTTTCAGATACTAGGTTAACCTTAACTTCGGCAAATCAGAAAACACTATTTACATACTGTTTAATAAAGTGCTTAATGAACCCTGGAGAACTTGCCTGGACATGCCTGCAGTCAGTGTGGATAGACAGAGAAATACCAGGAACAAAAGTAAAAGCATAGTAACTCTGAAACAGAGGGGCTTTTCTCAGGAAGAGACTTTACTCACAAACGTAATATAAACACTAGTCTGTTGAGGGTACTTTCAGTGGAGAAATATGAAAAACATTCCTCTTTTGTGATGGACGTCCCCCTGTGTGATGTTTCTACTGACAGCTTTTACAGCTTTTTGACAGATAGCAAGAGAAAGAATTGTCACGCTCAAGCAAACACATCACCCAAACTCATCTGAACTGTCACGAATATATGTGATGAAGTATATCTGGCTCGCTGACACTTCACTGTCAGTGTAGCCGGAGAGCTTTGTGTCTTTTAGGTGAGAAAACATTCAGTGAATTAGACATTTGAATTGGCTTGTTTTGATACTAATTTTCCCAATACTGCTAACCGTTGATAAAAATGAAATTGGCTGACAGAGGGATGACCGTGGGATATTTAAAAATTACAGTATTCATTTCATTGATTTTATTACATATGCTCATACGCTCAGCAGTTTACAGATTAGGTAGCCGTGTGACTTCCTCGGGCACACTGTAGTGGTTTGGGATTATTCCTGACAGTTTTGGGGTCTTAGTGACACTTGATGACAACGGCAGCACCTGATGCCTCTTTCTACATTACAATAAGGGACTCACTTAGCTGTGATAAATAGAGCCTCATTAGTTACCCAGATGTCAGTCAGACAGGTATCTGATTTCTTCATCTATGCAGGAATGCCTAGACGTGACGGACGTGATTACTTTCATTATAAAGACAAAGGTAGTTGATTGACATGTTTGTTTGACACAAAAGTGAGAGGAGACAACTTTGCTTGGAAACAGCTATTGCTTTGAATCGCTGCTGTCATCATCCAGACGACAACTTTCACATGCTAATCAATGCTAATGGTTGCACTGGCATGTTGCTCGGCTTGGGTGCTTCAACTGTGCTGTTAAAGGGGCACGTCCGAGGCACAGTGATTTTTTTCATAAGCATTATAATCTATTTTTAACAAATCGCCATTCCTAGTTCCAGCAAGGATTCATCAGCATGATTTATCAGGTGGAAGGAGACAGAGTGAGAAATGGTACCTAAACCAAAACATGCATGATGTGCAAACAGAGCAGGGTTGGTGATGAACATGTTAAACAGCTTTAAAAGAGATTTTTACACCATGTCTACACTTCCTGCATAGTGAAAGCAGCTGGTGTAGACACAGTGTTACCCACTGGACCACTCTTAGGGACATTTTTCTATAGTGTGAACAAAACCAGACTTAAGACTCACAAGACTGGTCCAAGATCTTCAGAATTGAAAGGTGAAATGATGCCTATCCTACATTTAAAATGATTTACAGGTCAGCTCAAGTCGAGCCGTGCTGTGCCATGCAGTGAAAATGAGGCATAAGACAGCGAAAGCCCTCTCCTACTCTGCCATGCATGCCTTTTAGACAAGCATGTCTAAAAAGCTTTTGGCACAGTTAAGAGCCTCCACTGTCAAATGATGTCACCTGCAGGTGAAAGTGACACTGTTGTTTTTGCGATCTCCTCCTTTTCTTTCTGTGCCACCATTACATAATCCCTTCTGAATAAAGAGCAGCGGATACTTACCTGCCTACTTTATTCACCATACATGGTGGCCCTATATCCCTTACATGTGGTGAATAGTACTTAGTGCAGCAGGCTCTATTGTACCTGGAGATATAGAGAAGGAGGCCCAGGCCCCTCGGTGATCCGGTGTCCTGCAGTCTCGGGTTTCCTTCAGGGAACCCCTGGTATCTTTCCGTTTGGCCAACATTATGTGTGACTTCCTGTCTGCGGCAGGGATATGACTGGAAGATCTCTCTGGGGACAAGTTGACAATTGTCCTCCTCTTTAGGTTCTCCTTCTTTTCTTCTTGTTTGGCTGTTTTTTTTTCAGCTAGGAGATGTGCAGGTGTGTGTGTGTGTGTAAATGTGTACATAAAAAATGTTGGCAGAATAAGGCCCAATGTTGAAACTTGTAGTCCTTCTTTATAATACTTTTTTCTATTGACATGCATCTTAGTAAAGCCTGTGTGCATTTTATTACACCATTAAAGAAATAAAAAACAGCAAGTGTATCCTTCAGCAGTAAAAAATAAACTGTGGACTCTTTGCAAGTTTATAACAGCAGGGACACTGGAGCTGATGTGGACCTCCTCCAAAGTGTAACTGCTTAAACTGTTTCTTAGCCTACAGATGAAAAGTTGGCATTATTGTTGAGATTATGTTGAGATTATTGCTGTAAAACCAACACTGAAGTATAGAATCATTTCCTGTTCAGTGCCCACTGCCTCCTGCTCTGCCATCCTTATTCTACATCACAATGTGAGCAAAAGAATGTTAACACAAATGAGTATACTGTGTAATTAAATAACATGTTCATATTTTTAGGTCTATTTTAATACAATACTTGCATGCCTACATGTGCATTAAAAGTTTAAGGTGGCTGTCCTGTCTATACGGGCCGTAAGGTGATCCCTTGCTGGTCTAAAATAAGAGAAAATGAAAATCCTTGTTCTGTGTAAACATGAATTCTAAAGTTCAGCTGAAGCTGCTATGAGGCTTCAGCAGTCTAAGTTTGTCAAATCAAGTGGTTAGCTTCTAAAGTGTCTTGTGTGAGTTACCATCTCTCCACTGCTGCTCAGAAAAGGTTGTGGGTTGAATCTTCAAAGGTATTTTTGTGATCGCTTGGATGTCCACTTAATGCCTGGAACCATAAAACAAATGTTTAAGTGCAAATTTCCACAGACTGTGTGGCTACGCTAGCTGTGGCAGGCTGAGGCACAGGCTGCGGAAATGTTGGATTTAAACGCAGTTTTTGCCCGGAGCAGACATCTTATCATACAGAGGAGACAGTAGACATCTGTGAGATCATAAAAATACTGTTGAATATATAACCCGCTGCTGGATAGTCACACAGTAAAGGATACACTGTTGAGGTCACAGATAGGGGCTAAATGGAAGGTATGCTACATCAGAAGTGTAGTTTAAAGAAACATATCTTTGCTATCTGCAACACCATCAGTGGAGGATTTTTTTCAAGTTAAAATCACTTTTTCCAACTCAGCTCATCAGTGCTACAACAATCTTGCATAATAGTTTATACATTTCTGTATCTCAGTTAAATGTAGAGTGTTGATTTTCTTTTCAAATACATGTCAAAGTCCTTTCTTTCCTCCTCATTTTGTTTAGAAAAGGTTGTCATGTTTTCCTCAACCTGAGAAAGCCGAGCGCATCCTCGTGGGACTCTGGTAAAAGGTGAAACGTTAGACGATCTCTAGGTGGTGTAGCGTAGGTTAAAGCATCCTCTTTTCAGAGCCAGGCAGAGAAAGAGGGAAGGAGACAAACAGGTTCCCACCGGCAGAGAGGTCAGCTCTCCTGGGAAGCATCTCCACTATTCTCTCAGAGGGAGGTGTGCTAGAAAAGAGTTTTTTTACTTGGGTCTAGAGCAAAGAAAAAGGCTCCCACCCATAACCTCACAATTTGCCTCCGATGTGCACACAACAACATGCACCATTCCCCTCTCTCACACAAACACACACACACAAGTGCATTAACCTGCTAATGGATCGACCCCCTCTGCCCTCGTCTCTTTTGTTTCGCGGCACATATCACTTTCCTCCGGCTCGATTGGAGGACAGCAGGCGAGCTGCGTTCCCTCACACACCCATCAACATGTTCACGAGTAGGTGAACAACCTTTCATATACATTGTGTTACATGGAGGGAGCCTGTGGTCTCGCACAGGAACAGCAGAGTTGGTTTGCATGGTTTCTCGTGGCCTTTTTGAACATTTGCCTTCTGCACATTTGATTCACTGAATGTTTGATGCATTATTTTCCGGCAGTTTCGTGTCTTATAGTAATTTATTCTCTGGCACTAAAACAGAAAACAGAAAGGAATTTTTAATGAGGAAACCAGAACATCTGTATATGTAACGTCATTTCTACTAGCTCTACATGCATACACACAGATTTGATTTCATAACAAAACAGATACGTTTGGATAGTTTGGAGATCTATTAAAAAAGGTTATACAAGTGACAATGTACAATAACAGTCCTTTTCCACTGAATGAACCTAACAACCTGTAACCTGGGGTTTTCCATAACATGAACATTTAAGAACCTTCTAGGTTCCTTTAGGTTCTTCCTTTTTTGAGGTTTTAGCCAACATGAATGATGCTGCATTATTACCACAAACTGGATGTATGCCAGTAAAGAGGCAAAAGCTGTTTGGTAGGTAAGTGAGGTAAGCGGTTTTGGTGCAATGCAAGAAGTAATGAGTAGAGTAGAAAGTGTTCTTTTTAATAGTTTTAAATGTTACATTTACTTGAAAATTAGATTAAGATTTGTACACAGACCACAGGGCACTGTAAACTGACATCCATCATGCTAAACCACTTGACTTCACTAGTTGGTTCGGTGTACATTAGGATCCTTTTCTTTTTCTATAATCTTGTTTCATGTTTTATCATTTCTCCCTGCACTGTTGAGCTTTCTATTGTGTCCCAATTTCCACAACACCCCAGACCTTCTGTTTCTGTTTGTTGTAGTCATTCTTGTCTGCTTGCAATTCAGTAAGTACCTGGAATTCTTTGCATTCAGTATCACCTCCTGAGCTGTGGTGAAATGTAGTTTCAGGAACTCGTTCGAAAGTGAGTGCGAAGAACAGTGTTTCATTAGCTTTCTGTTGAAGGAAGAGGCCGTAAGTGTACTGTGGAGTGACAGATAAGTCACTCAGCAGTGAAACAAGCCTCACAAAATGTCCAAAATGTGTGTAAGTTAAAGTTTTTTGCCTTGACCTGACCTGACAGGTTAGAGCTGCTTTAACTTACTCCCTTGGGATTTAACCATGTTGTCTTTAATTTAATTCAATTCATGTATTCGGGCTAATTAGATGCTGAAGTTGGTTGGTATCGAGTCATGTTAAAATAGAACCCATTGCTGGCTCAAGTGGGAACACGTTTGAAAATTACGTGACATTAACATTATTTACAATATATAAAAATGTTGCTATATTTGGTTTATGTTTGGATGAATAGAGTGTGACGACTGTGTGCTGATCAAACCGTATTCAGATAATTAAATGGGAGTTTTTTGAGGTAAAGTCACACAATCATTTTTTTATATAGGTCTATAGGTCAAAACCGGCATTGTTCCTTTACAATAAATTTTTTGGTCACTTTAATCCTTTTAAATGTAATCTGCACTCTTGAACCTCTTTGTGAATCTCTATTCAGGATCCACCCGTCTTTCCATTGATCTGAGCTGCTCCCTCTGACCTTTCATTTTCAACAGATAATCCCTCTCTCTGCAGACGTGCGATGTTTGAGTGTGTGACGAACGCCCTTGATCCGCCTGGGTGACGGATTTTGTGACAAACATGCTACCTCACACCAGCGCCTGACTCTGCAGAATTGCTTCAAAGAGATCATGGGGATTATTAGAGTTTCACATTTACCTGTCTTGTTTGGGCTTCAGCCCAGGACTTCCATGTCTATGTTTAAATGTATTTGAGCAGGACTGTTTGTGTGTGTGTGTGTGTGTGTATGAGTGTGTGTGTGTCCCAACTCATCATCACTGGTACCAGTCAGTGTGCAGGATGTGAATAGCTTAAAGATTCCAGTGAATGCCAATTGCACGGTTATCTGTAGCAGAGCTCATCGCGTAGATGAAGGTTTCACAAGTTTGACCCCTGAATCGGCAAATGAGAATCTTAACTTATTTTAAGACAACACTTACCTGCTTGCTCAATGATGGTCTCCAAGTTCTAATGCTTTGTTTTGAACTGCTGCTGAACTGATATGTTTTCAGTTGGGTTTCGTTACTGTGGCCTCTGAGAATTTTTGGTAACCAGACAATACATCTGGGGACCTTTTATGCTGGTGTTTGCCATTCCAAATTCAAAATGTATGCTCAAGTAATTTGTGTATTATTACATCTGAAACTGAATGTGAGTTCAAGAATAGGTGAACAACCTTTCATCTACATTTTGCTGATGTGTAGTTTCACATAGGAACAGCAGCTGTGGTTTGCATGGTTTCACTTGGTATAGTTCCATATTTGCTTGCTACATTTTTGATGGATTTGAAAAACCATCAGGCCAACAAAATGTATAAACAAAGATGATATTTGGCAGTTTCATAACTTATTAAAATTATTTAGTTTCTGGAATTCAAATGTCTATGACTTTTTTCTTTCAGATGTGGTTGGATGATATTTTGTACGGACTCATTTGTTAGTAGCAAACCCCCAACCTTAGCTGTAGGAGATGTCAGTAACAGTATAGCAGTTTAGCTAAAGAGCTTTGTTTTGTTTGTGTAAACGATATAAAATGTGACAAATAGCCTACAGAGAACGGGACAAATTTAATTTCAAACTTGTTTAATATTTGCGAGAATCTGGACACTCAAATATAAACTAGACGAGGATAAAAAGAGGACGGATAGGTAAAATCCGACAGGTAAGATAAAAATATTGTCATATAAGTAAATGAACGACTAACACTTTATAGTTGATGATATTGTCTGTTCATGTTATAAATGGCATAATACATTCTGGTTGTACGTTCTATGATTCTGATAGATTACTCCTACAACATGCAAGTCATCAGGTATTATCCGTTACGTATTTTAGGATGTAACCTTTGTACTACACTCAACAGGTTGTATAAGGAGGTTATAATAAAACTCATCTGTTTTTGTCCCCTTTACCTCTTGTTTTGACTCAAAATATCAATTTCTGTCATTGTTTCTTTCTTTCCTCAATGCTAAGCATTGTTTAGCCAACACATCATGCAAGGTTGTGACTGGTTTCTTAGGTGAATGACAAAAGATTTGGTCATCAGTAATGGTATTATTCCAAATTTACTACTGTTTGGTACTATATTGTGCTATGTATCCATTTATGTAGTACATATTGGAATACAAATACATGTGCGGTGGGGACAACATCTCATATTTGATCAATTTTTGGCTTCAGTGTGAACTAAAGTCAAGCGTCAAAAACAGTTTCCCTGCCTAGTATAGATACAGCTGCACAATATTTCAAGAGCCCTGAACATTATAGGAATGAACATAAACCATGTCTGTAGCTGCTTTGGCTCAGATGATATGAGGAGGAGGAAACCGACCTCCATTTTTATAGTACATTTGTCTTTTTGTACTTAACAATTAATGGTGATCTTTGTCAACCGGAGCATTAATGTTTGTCACTGACTTTGTCTGTTTATAACAGACAACGCGGAGGAGAGATATGTGTGTGTGTGTGTGTGTGGGTGGGGGGGTGCGAGTGGATGAAATGTGATCCCATTAAGCAGCAACCCCCTCCTTCCCTTCCATTATAACTCTTTGCTCGCACTCCCCCTCACTCCTCCAACCATCCCTCTCTCAAAGTTTGGACACCTGCCAGGTCCCACAGTCATTACCCTAATGAGCACTGACAGCATAAAGTCAGTCTGGCTAAAACACCTGCACACACACACACACACACACACACACACACACACACACACACACACACTAACAGTGTCTAGAACCTTTATTCTAATGTATTGTGTTCACGAGTCTCCTTGCAGTTCTGTGGACTAAAGTGTAACTCTTGGGAGAAGCTTATACCCATAAAATCGAGGAAATGTTTTCATGCCTTCCAAAAAAGCAAAGCATGGGGCTTAACTGGCGAGGGTGTGTTGCTTCAGGTACCGGTGAGACATTGAAATACAAGGAAGTCCAGTTTGAGTTCCCAAAGCACTTCTTCGTTTGTAATACTCAAATTGTACAACTCAGGAAAGTCATCATCATGGCAGCTACTTTGCTGAAATCTTCACTCATGTTGCAACGTAATCTACCTGGAATGTGCACTTGCTGCTGCGGCGTCTTGCTGGATGATGTCACGTTCCCAGGTTCAGCTTTTTTGCTGCGCGACCCTGCACCAGCATCTCCGCTATGTTGCCGGAGTGGCCTTGTTCAAATGAATGAAAAGGCTAAAGGCACAGTGATGCAGTGATGCAGTGATGTTTAGCAGGTACAATGTACTATGCTTGCAATCTTAGTGTAGCTTGTCAACATGCTAACATTTTCGAATCAGAACTAAACACAAAGTACAGCTGAGAATAATGGCAATGTTATTTGTTTTTCAGGTATTTGATAAACCGGACAGACATACTGACGCTGCCATTGCATCAGCCACGCCAATAGAGTGTCAAAAAAGTGATACACGTTGTACACATGCACATTTAACTCTCTATATAAGTAAATATAAGGGTATATAATAATTCTGCACAATTTGAGCTCTTTAAAGAGGACAACTGGCATCTCCTTTAGTTTGTTGGAAAGATGAGGTGGAACTAACTAATGGCTAATTTGTTGATTCTTTGGATCAACAAACTCTAAAATAAACATTTGATTTGATCGGGAAGTGGTCTATCCTTCCTGCATCTGGAAATCACTTTGAGGAAACATGTTTTTGTTTCATGTAGATCACGTAGATCTCCCAAAACACACTGTAATTGGATAATTGGAGGAAATCAGTGAGTCAACTTCGTGCCTGTTTCACATGGGAAATGTCCTCAGCGAGACACCTGCCAGCCTGAAGAGAAGCAGCGTGACCTGATGAGACGGCGCACTTCCTGGCGAGACACTGCCCGTCTGGCAGGAACACATACAGGAAACAGGTGAGTGAAGTGGCTGGAATGTGCGTGCGTGTGTGTATGTGGGAGTGTGCGTGTGTGTGTCCTCACAGGAGTGTGCCACTACGGCAACTGTGTTCATGGGAACAATACCACCTGTTCCTCAGGGCTACAAGACAATGGAGGCCAGATGGGGAGCAAAGGGTGGAGGACGGAACCAAATACTGACCTAAGCAGGGGCATCAAATCAAATTCTGTAGGTATTCCTGATGCCAAGAGCCTATGGTTTTATTGTTTCCCAGTGTTGTATGGGTAATACAGTACATGGCCATCTGTCTTTCTCTTTTTCTAATCCCTTTTTGTCTCTTGGTCTTTGTTTCTTTCTCTCGCCCGCTCTTTGATACACATACATTGGCAAGATGAAGTGATTTTGTTTTTATTTTCTAATGGACAAAGTTTTTTAATTCGTTTTTGGTGCTTTTTCAACATTGGCCACAATAATAAAGCTCAACAAAGGGGGCTTTCAATCATTTTATAGTTATCTATGTATGAAATCATCAAATAGGCTTTTGTGTGTAGCATGTGTCATCTATAAAGGTGCTTTAAGGACATTAAACGTTAAGTTTGCAGTCTTTTGAGAGCCAACAATTTAAAATGTATTTATGTTGTGTTTTTGTGGAGGGTGAAAATACAGGAGACGATTAATGTTGCACTATTTTAGTAACAGGTAGAAATAAATGAAATAAAAATCATGAAACTGTATGTAAACTGAAACTGTCAAAAACTCATGAAATAGTTATTATTATTATTATTATAAATACATTAAATTACCAGCTGTGAGTCGCTCTAAATCATTTTCCATTAGGTGTTGCATTTAGAGTTAATCGTGCCCATCAACACTCAAGTGATTTTGTTCAATAATTAGTTTTGCCATCACTCAAGTCTGCATCTGCAGTTACATGCACATTAGTGCTAAACCACTGAGAGTTATTTAGATAGGTCAGGTAGTTAAATGTGACTGCATAAGCAGAAGTTGCCCTTTGGCCCGGGAATCCACCAGTGCAAAGAGGCAGAAGGTTCAGTCATGAACCACTTCTTCTTCACCCATAATGCCCTTTGTCTTTGTCCTCAGACACATCCCTCAATTCCTCTCTTGTATGTCTCATGTCCTCCTCACCGTCTGTCTCAGTGATCCCCTACGTCTTTCTCAAGAAACAGGATGTGAAGACATTTTTGAGGATCAGCATTGTACATTGTGGGGTAATTGCTGCCCGTATATTTCTCAGAAATTTTAAATTAGAGATCATTCAGTTCCATGCAATCACCGTTTTTATATTCCACACTGCACCACGTGTCCTATAACATCTGAATTGAATGTTTAAGACAAGAATGTGATCTGTATTGAAATCGGTAGAATATGGGAAGACTGCTGAGTAAACACTTACGGGTACATAGTATAACTTTATTAGTGAAGTGTATTCGTAAGTTTTCCATCTTAACAAAGACAGTGGGCTTTTGTGCTCATCAGCCACTTAACTTCCATTTAAATCTACAAAACATAAAACTATTAACACTGTTATCATGGCACGAGGGTCGTCCCAGTCCTGAAGAAGTAAGCGAACGGGCACGATTGCCCAGTTCCCATAACTTGTATGGTTACCTCATGAAAAGAAATAGGATGCACAAGAGAGTAGACGTTTTTTGTTGCAGGTTTTTTTGTTGTGTTTCTTTTTGTTTTGTTTTTTTCTTGTTATAAACGACGGCACATTCAAGTATAAATCTACGCTACGCCCGTCACACATGCCATGTTGCCATTGGCAGTAAAGGAGTGAAGGCTGAATAGAACCGGAGAATGTGGGAACTGGAGGTTTTCTGCTCTGTCAGGGTCGCCATCTGCTCTTTATCCACGCTGGCACGAAGCCCTGGTCCGGCCCTTGGCACCTACACATGCACACACACAGACACGCACACACTGCATGTGTAATATAATTGTAACTTTGCTAAGAAAAGCGGACGTGCGGTGCACTGCGGACAAACAAAAGCAAACAATGCATCTCAACAGAAAACTAAAATGATTATGCTCATTTAAATGTGTAAATTGTGGTCCAAGTGAGTGGGTTTGCATGTTTAGGGTTTCAAACAGCGTTAGTGGCTTTGGTCAGTGAATGGAAGAACAAGAGTAAGTGTTTATTTGTGGATGTTCATGTGTGTTTGTGGGAGGGAGGTGCTTGAGTTTGTGTGTGTGTGTGAGAGAGAGAGAATATGTCTTAGTGTTTGAGTGGAAAGACAAGAGGGCCATAAGTATTTTGTGTGTTTGTGTGTATGTACCTCGTTGTGAATGCAAACCCAAAGGGATTGGCTTTTGTTTTCCGAAGGAGTGGGTGGGGAAGGTGTGTGACAAGTGCATTTCTCTCCTTTTGGGTTACTTGGCTCGGCCTGGGAGTTAGTGTGTGTGTGTGTGTGTGGTGATGATGTTGGTTCCCAAAACAAAACCAGCAGCTGTTTTTACAGGATCACACACAAAACCCATTCATTTGTTGTCATCTTAGACATCCAACCCTTTCCAACCCATTTCTTTACACCTTATAATAAACACAAGTAAAAGTGAAATATAATGATTCAATGACATCATCAAAAAGCATAATATTTTTGTCATATGTAGAAATAATGCAGCAATAATAACTGATGAGGAATATTACAAAACTGTTACAAAGTTAAACAAATGTTGCTAAAACATCCTCTTCAGTTTATTTTTTACTGTACACATGCAGCTAGCTCCAGCTGACAGGCAGAGTTGTCATAGCAACCAATAAAGCACAGCCCGCAGAGGTTTACAGCTGGCACCACATCTGTGACCAATCACGTTATTTGGCTAAAATGTCCCGTTGTATAACGACATTTTGAAAACGTCACTCGTCAGAAACTCACAAAACACGTATGTGTAATCCAGAAGGCGTTAGGA
Organism: Nannoperca australis; assembly: GCA_036023655.1. NCBI lineage: Eukaryota > Metazoa > Chordata > Actinopteri > Centrarchiformes > Percichthyidae > Nannoperca > Nannoperca australis. Next base: position 4,820 of record JAVQJD010064099.1, on the reverse strand, counting down.
GTTTTGGAGCAGTATGACGTTTGTGAAGTTTCAAGAGCTCCGAGGACTACAATGTCTGCAACACAAGGTGCTGCTGCTGCTACGAACCACCACTTCAGCAGCTGGTAATATCTTGTGGAAGCGAGCAACAGGATTGTAGAGTTGTAGATATAAAGAGAATGCATAAATAAAAATATATAGTAGCACGATATCACAATGATACACACAATGGTGGTTCAACTCGGTAAGCCAACCCAGGGTTTCCCAATCTCACAATGAGCATGTTCACATAATAATAATAATAATAATAATAATAATAATAATAATAATAATATATTAATATATTAATATATTAATATATTAATATTAATAATAACAATAATTGACTGTGTGAATGTGCAACGTTAAATTAACAGGCTTATGATATCACTGCCCCATCATTTGGGCACGACTATAACTGACTATAGCCTACTTCCACTTGTGTTTCATTAAATGAATGTGTTGCTTAGATGTTTTCTTACAGGGTGTGTAACAGTTTTAGCCTTATTCTTTCTGGTGGTGTAAAACGGACTTGAGAGCAAGTAGTAAAATAAAAATTACATAATTTACATTAATATCTCATGAGTACAATCACAAGGATTTAGTGCTTCAATGCTTCTCTGTTGTAGGATGACAGGATGATATCGGGATACAAAGGCACAATGAAATAGCTTTGACATTGCTTGCAAGAAACTGAGTATGATCAGCTATATTGAAATGTGTAATCGCAGAAAAAGTGACAAAAGGTTATCTCCCTAACTTTACTGCCAACCCCCCCAAAAGAACCTCTGTTTTCCCGGTACACACCAGCATTTTAAGATCCATTAATCCCATCTGTTTTCCTTCAAAAAATGGCAGTTTAGTGTGGACGGAGCCCCGAAACATAAAGAAAAAGATACGTTTTTAAATTTAGACAGCTTAATGTCGAAGTAATCGCAAATGTCTTACTGTATTTACAGTGATTACACTAACATTACTTCATATTCTTTTCGTCATTCTTTTCCATGTTTAAGTTCTTATTAAAACAAAATCAACTTTAACATTCATTCATTCATCATTCGTCTCCATCTAAAATCCTGCTGTTTAATCCAGGTTATGCTTGATAGTTTACTTTTATTTACATGCAATATTCTGAAATCAAATCTCTGCCAAAAGTGTGTGTCATACACGTGTACTAGAGACAAAAGCAAAAACTAGTCAGAGTCTCATGGGGGACGTCCACCACCACATGACTACACATCATGTTGTTGTTAGTTATAGTTTGTGTGTGTGTGTGCGTGTATGTTTGTTGCTTCTGAGTCAATCCCTCCAAACAGGACTGTCATTGACCCTTGCAGCTATTGAAAGACCACCCAGATGTTTAGCTGTGTGTGTGTGTGTGTGTGTGTGTGGCCTGCAGACTGGCATTGTGTTGTGTGTTGTCTGTCCACTCCAGCCTGTCCATTCATATTGCTAAGACAACAATCCTCTCTGGTAGTGGAAGAGAGTGTGTTATATCACCATGGAAACGTACAGCCTTACAAAATGGAGAGGGGGGGGAAATGGCGTCGGCATAAACTCAAATGTATAAAGATGATATGAAACTGGGATATTGCCGTGGAAACCACCCCTGCTCTTTTGTTTGACTTAAACGGGTCGTGTCTGTGCAGCTAATGAGGCACTTCCTTGCTTTATTTTCCCCTTAATGACCCAGCAGGAGGGCACTCGAGGGACCCAGGTGCCCTCTGGTTGGCCCAAAGACCCCTTTGGTTGGCTCAAAGGATCTCTGGTTGGCCAATGTGCCCCTGTGGATTCTGTAGCTTTGGAAAATCATATGACCCAGCAGTCCGAGAGGAAGACCTTACCTGGGAAGTGTCAAAAACTATGTTGACTGATACTGAATCATGTTTCAACATTTAGAGAGGCTCTGTTTTTTTTCTACCCACACTACAAAGTTTAGAGATGTATTTACTTTAAAAAAAGTATTTAAGTAGATCTACAGTAGCTGTGAGGAAAAGGAGAGTATTTACCGTTCACATTCCTGACCCTCACCTTGATTTTGTGCTTCAACATGACAGTCTAGCAGTAACCAGAAGACTACCGAGTCTCCTGCAGCTGCTGAAACATACAAAGACTCCCTTCTTTGTAACTTTATATTCAACACACTGGTCCTCTGCACGGGATATGTTCAAAGATGGAAGAAGAAAGAGCATTACATGGGAGTTTCAAAGGGCAAGCTCGGCTGCAAGACCTCAAATGCACTCACACACAAACACCCCTCACACACCTGTGCAAACTCTCGGTCCGACTTCCTCTCTCCAAGTCACACACACACGCACACACACACACACACATTTCCTGTGGGCTTATACACTGCCCAGTCTGTTCTCCAGGGCGTTGGCTGCTGGGCATTTGGTCAATGTGTACCCAAGTGTAATGCTTCATCGCTTTGGAACTGGCATGCAGACACACACACACAAATATTACATGGTAGTACACAAACAGAGTCAGAAAGTGTGAGGAGTTATGAAGTCAAAGTTCTGACCCTCGGCTTTAATCTGACGATGAGCAGTGTAGGAAATGTTGCCCCTTTTGATACAAAGTCTACCAATTTTGGAGAACAGAATGTAATTGGACAAGCTGACATGGACTTAAGGTATGAAGTCAAATATTTAACTAAAATCTTAACCAGGTCAGTTGAGTCAAGACAGTGACACTTTTAGGTCATAAAAACATTATATTTGGCTGGTCTGTATATGTTTGGGATAATCTTTCTAAAACTGGGGACCTATGTGTAAAATGGGTCCGACACTGTGGTCACCTGCTGAAATGTTTCATTTTAGATCAAGTGTGCAGGACTGCTGAGACGGAACAATGAAAAACGCACAATTATCCACCAAAGTCCGGTTGGATACAGCGTTGTATCCACACAGCTGGGCAGCTGGTAAGGAAAGGAAAGAGCTGGGTGATCTTTATCACACACACACACACACCCAGACACAGACACACACACCACCTCCACTGTTTGCACACCCCTAAGCAAACGTCTGAAGAACGACGCAGCCGTGACAATCTAAACTAAAACCTTGTGTTGCCGGCGACATCTCACTCAACATTGAGTCCACACCACGCAGGTGACACGACACATCATTTGCAAATACACTACGCACAAGCAACGTGCACGCACGTACACACATACCCGTCATATGCAGTAGGTTCAAGGAAGTTCAACAACTTCGGCTTGGATTTATTACATTCTGTTTGAACATTGTTTCATTCAAAACTCACTGTAATGTGTTTTCTTGTCCATTGTCACATTTCGCCCTTAATTCTTTCCATCTACTTTATAATTAAGCAAATTTTGCTTTACTTTTACATCTTTTAAATTTCTTATTGTTCTTGTTGGTAGTTATTTTTTAATTCATACCATTGAACTTCTAAAATGAATTGAAGGTATCTCTCTTACTCTTCCTGTTCTTCATCTTTACACCTCCTGCCATGTTACCATGACTATTCCTCCCTCCTTCACTCCTTCTCTCTCACAAATGTGGAAGACATGTGATGCACATCATGACTGATAGAAAAGTGCAGCCAATCTGTTCATGGCTACACTCATTACATACGGTATAAAATCTTAATTAATGAACTGACATCAATTGGCAATTTAATACATTTATTTATAATATTATTTTTTTAAATATATTATTTATATAAAATTACTACCTCATACTGTGCATTCATTTCTTAACTACACATTTTTCAACTACAGTTTCACAGAAAAAACAGAATCAACTTTCATGCTCAACGAATTGTAATTGTTTAAAAAAGTTTATCTGAACATTTTATCCTTTGATTAACATTTTGTGAGCCTCTGCAGTGATTCACATCTGTTTCCGACTGAGAGAGAACCAAGAGAGACACAACCAAATCTACTTACCATTCAAAACTGTAAACACTGACAAAACACAAGTATTTATACTGTGACCTAATCTCAACCGTAGATATGAGGAAGTTCATCTGAGCGCATACAATCCTTCACATCCATCTCACACTATTTGCCCGTCCGCCGGCCCTTTGCTTCCTACTGACCAGGACAATCTTTCCCTCTGACCTGGCCTCTGACCTTTCCCCTTGGTATCACCTGCCATAAATGCCCAGCGTTTGAACAGGGCATTCTCAGTCGGGGTGAGGCAACAATCTGCATCGGGAGTCAACAGCGGCCCTCAGGGAGAGCTGGAGCCGGCCCCCTCTATGCTTTATGGCGCTCATTTAGAACTGCAGGCAGCCAGAGTAATGTGTGTAATGATTGTGTGTTCGTGCGTGTGTGTTTAAATCTGATTTAAGGCTGGAGGCAATGAGTGCAGACCAGTGGTGGAATCCAGCTGGCTCCACAGCTAGCTAACCATCAACTAATAATGAGTCCTTGAGACAGACAGACAGTCGGATAAACAGATGGACAGACAGATACACGATGCCAGGTAATAACTGGGCAGACAGAAGGAATGTGTCATGTTTGAAAAATAAAATAAAGCTGCTTTATCCAATACACCGTTATTATGACCCTGAAGGTCCAAAGTAAATCCTGGTGTTCAGTAGGACCTTCTGCTGCCCTCTTAAAGTGAGAAAATCCCAAACACAGACTCTATTTGTAACAGCAATGTCCAAAGAAATCTGAACGTTTACATAAATCATAGACCGTCTAAATGTGTAAATATATACACTACCGTTCAAAAGTTTGGGGTCACATTGAAATGTCCTTATTTTTGAAGGAAAAGCACTGTACTTTTCAATGAAGATGACTTTAAACTAGTCTTAACTTTAAA
>JAVQJD010064096.1:0-11429 GCA_036023655.1 Nannoperca australis | reverse complement strand
TGTATTTGTATTATATTATACTATTCATAATAATGTAATTTAGGGTGACTTTGTAACTGTCCAATATAAAAACTAGCCTCTTGGCTAACTCATGCACATTTACAGCAATGTTTATTAATGTGCACTAATAAACAAATAAATCAAATAAATACAGCCTTTGTGAAGTTACAGTACAGGTGTTTTACCTGTCGATTCAGATCTGAATGCCTTTTTCATCATCAAGTGAGTTCACTATATTTCAGTCAGAGAAATATAAAGTCTGCATCCTGCTCATAGTTCAGTTATAAAATTGCACCACAAAATGTCTCTCCTGCTGCTGAGAGGAAGTTGTACCCGTGTCTGGTTCAAAAGTAGTTCAGACGACTTCTTGGCATTCAGCATTTGGAGCTGAGAGTGAATGCTTTGTTTCTGTACAGAAACCATCTTAGGCAACATTTTATTTGACGTGTGACATTTCAGTTTGGCCCATGTCCCATCGCTAACAGGAGGAGACAGGGTTTATGACCTATACTGCAGCCAGCCTACAGGGGGCGATCAAGACGTTTTGGCTTAACTGTTGGGGAGCTGTTCCTGAGTTCCTAGTAGCTACTTGCTAGTTTCAAACTAGTGCTTTACTAAATCTGTTTACACCATTAAACCTCCTTAGACATCCTTAGCCTTTAGTAACATGTATATTGGTAGCTAGGAAACATCTGTAGAGCCGTCCAATCAAGAGAAATGAACTATACACACAGTACACCTAACAAAGCATTGCAAGCTGTAACATAACTTTCTAAAATAAGAGCTAATCCTCTGCATACATCTCCACCTAATCTACTCCACATTGTTAGTGTAAGATATTGTCTGTTTCCCATTTTGCACACATTTACCATTTTATTCAAACCATGTTTGTAGCACAAGAAATTAAACACAATATCAGAGAGGTTGAATCCTTTGCCATCACCTGCTCCAGTTAAGCCTTTCATGTCTTTCATACAAATGGTTTCTGCTCTCACAGAAGGTGAAAACAACTGCAGTGAAGCACAGACAAAAATGACAGAATTGCAGAAAAACAAAAAGGAATCTAATCTTTGAAGTGGATTAAACACAGAAAGAAACAGTAGTCAACATTCTTATTTCCAGACTGGACTGTTTAAAAAAAAAAAGTCATACTTTTTGTTCTGGCCAAACTCCCATATAAAAAAGGGTTATTTCAAAGAGCAAAAGTGTGCTATTTCTTTACTGTATATGTTACATTTTATACACTCACTAAGTCTGGGTTATTTGCTGCTTTGTGCACACACACACACACACACACACACACACACACACACACACACACAGTACATTATATACAAATTGACAGACACATACAAAGGTCACAGTTAAGCATATAGAACTCTTAAGTCGTTATAACAAAGCACACTCACACTTGCGTAATTCAGTTTCACATGAACATACTGCAGCAGTGGATTAAATAGGTGATGAAACACACACACACACACACAAACGCACACTGAGAATATAATTCACTAACACAGATCCAACTCAGTGCAGTCTGAAGCCCTCGATGATGAAACACACAGGATGGATTCAATAACTCAAGCGTACTCACTAGAAGACGACAGGTTAGCATGCAAATGTTAATGGTGCCACATTACCCATGATTATAATGCCTGAGTGGTTATATATCTACCTGAAGGCTTCTGCACAGATTCACATAGACAGTTACACACGCACCGGTAGAAAGAATGTATGCTAATGGTATGGGCTTAGTGTAAGTGGTGATAGCGTGCATGTATGTGTCTGAGAGAGACAAACTCCTCATGTGAATACAGTTCCAGTTCAATGAAAGACAAATAAAGCGCACACACCCCACCCCCACACACATACAGCCGAGTTGTCGTGCTTTTTGTGTGTCCACCAAAGTCAAGTCACTGCACAACATTTATTCTCTTCACGGTTAGGCCTCAATTCTGTTGCAATACAGTGTAACATGGTGAAATTCAGGCCTTCAGCTTTGGTACTATAGTCAAGGTAATGCACTGTAGCGGCAGTATAATGGTGACACAGCGGGGGATTGTGTGCCTTAAATAATATAAATAAATAATTATGAATAATAATCTATATTGGTCATTGGTTTTTACTCAGTTTTAAAAATACTGTCATTACTGTTATTAGTTTTTGGGAGATGTTTGCTGCCTTGCCTACTCTATCCTCTTCTGTTGGATCTAAATTACGTTCATCTCCTGATACAATGCAGAGAAAATGCAAGCATGTAGTATTTTACATGTCTTGTATTTTTACAAGAGCTGTAGACTTAATAAACAAATAAAAGTAATATTTATTTACTAGACTTGTCTTGACTGACTTGAGACTTGACTTGAATAGTCATAATCATAATTCTGCCATTTCTCATTTACTCTGAGACAATGACAACATAAGGGTGGGAAATAATTTCTTTAGAGTTGAATATGCAACACAGTACGAGTAGCGTAATGATGCTAACCATAGAACTATAGTCATCTTACAATCACTGCACAATGTTACCTGCTCTTTCAAGGAAGAGTTGCATGGAATATGCAATATGGCTGCTGCAGAAAGTAACCCTGGGCATGCATTTGTCAAATTAGTTGTAAACTAGGCTCAGTTTAATCAGCCTGATAAATCATAGATTTGTTTGCTACAAACTGGAATTACATTTAATGTAAATTTGCTGTTTCTATTACAACTTTTAAATATGATGTTTCATTTTAATTTATCAGCCCAAAGAAGCCAAGACAACCAAGAGAGGTTATGTGAGAATAGAGAAATATTGAAGAGCAACACAGAAATATGGATATATGGATAGATGGAGAGATACATACTGTACCTTCTGTACATAAAGTAGCATATATAAAAGATGTTACCATGGCTACTATGATTCCCTCTTTTCTTTCTCTGTTCAACACCTTAAAAAAGAGTAGAACCAGAGGTATTTCTGATAAAAAATGGCTGAATGGAGGCTATCGATGTTTCACATCACCCCTGTCAGAAAGCACAGAGGAAAGGGTGATTATCTGACAGGCCTTCTGGATTGCTCTACTGTAAAACATGACAGCTATAGACACCGTACGACAACTCCAAATTGATCCACTGTCAAGCTAAAAGAGGTCCGCCTTCACCTGCAGGAAGGAGCCATTTAAGGAGAGGAAGCTCAAATCAAGGACAGGATTACAAATGTATAGATGCTCATATTTGCATGGATGGTAGCAATGGAGAAAGGGGCAGAGTGACAATTCAAACTACTAAGGAAAGGGATTGATACAGTGCATAGATGGATATATATTCTACTGCAGGTATACAAGGAATTCTTTGCAGATGGTCCTTTCAAAGTATTATATTATTGTATTACACACGTCCATTATTATCACTGGTGCAACAAGTTATATGCAGCCTTTACCTTAATCAAGTAATGTTATTTGCTTCCCCCATATATTCACTTTGAAATGTATCCACTACATAAAAAATATTTAATTTATTAACCACTTTATATTTTTTCATTGGAGAAAGTCTGTGGGAGACAGGAGAGACAAATGGTTGAAGTAAGGTCTGCTCTTCAGTGATACTTTAAATTAATAAATCAGGCTTCAGGTAATGGAAAATGGAGGCATGAGATTACATCTGCAAAATTTTCAACCACCTACTTAATAATTATAGTACATAAATTAAAAAAATGTCTGAATTGAATTTGCTGTTGAAATTTAGTAATAAGCTTAAAATCCAATCATAAACCAAAAGTCTCTCTGTAGAACAGTTTTGTTTTACAATTTCTAACTCAGGGTAGCCCATTAGACTATATCCCTAATTTGTGTGAATAAACATTCAATCTACAAAAGAATATCAATAAATTCATCGTAACTTTCTACGGTCAATCTGTTGAGTTGTAGCAGGGACCCAGTTTACCCATGTTGATATAGCTGTCGTTGGGTGATTTAAAAATGATATGGTCACATTTCTATTTAACCTGATGCCAATGGAGAATGCAAACAGGAAGGCACAATAATAACTCTTAACGATGGTAGCTAACATGCAGAGCACCAGCCCTTTCAACTAGCGACTTACCTGAGGCTAACAACAACACCAGGCAGTGCATGAAGTTTATCATCCATCTACTGCACTGCATACACGTTTTGTAAAAGTAGCTAACGCATATTAGCTGGTATAAAGGTTGACACAATAAAGTCCTAGAACAGTCTGATCCTTAATTAAGAGAAGATATGTATTCTTTAAGATGAAGATAATGTCAAAAAGATAGACGCATTGTGTATGTAAACCAAGTAGTGTTAGTTAGCTAGCTTTGTTAGAGTTAGCTCTTGCTAGGCAACAATTATGTATTTGTTTTATCAACTGATTGGTTGTATAGGAAAATAACATAAAAGCTATTTGCCTTTTTACCATTTGATTGAAGGTTCAAGGAATACATTTTTACATGCCATTCAATTATTTACCTAACTTGATTTATTGCGTTTTCGACTTGCCTGATAACTTTTGACTAGCCTACATTTTGTTAGTTACAGGGCTCCATAGGATACATACACATCTTATGTCTGTGGTTTTGACCATTTCTATCGGTTTTGCTGACACTCAGTTACCAAGGTAATTGTTCAGCAGCTTTGCTACAACAAAGTCAGAAAGATGACAGAAACTGTGACTTTGTGAACTTAATGACAGTACTAAGGGTGAACTGTACATTTTCTGTTTCAGAGTTGTAAGTGCGGCTCTGAAATAAAAGTCACTTGGGTATTAGGGCTGAAGCAAACAATCTCAATCCACAAAGTAATTCTTCTATGAAGTGATCAGCTCCAGACAGTGAAGTACTGGCTCTGTTGTCTCTTGCTTTGGGCAAGATGTGTTCTGTTTCTGAGCTACATAAAATCTACTCTGTGACATAGCTGCGTGTGGTGTTGTAAGACATGCTGCCCACACAGTCTCACATGTATACAGACATACTCAGTCATGTAGCAGTGCTGTAATATGAAAACCTTGTAGCTCTCAATGTGATTTTTGCATTCTTGAATCCCTGTGTAAAGCCAGATATAGGCTACTCATAAGGTACATTAAGCTTCAAATAATAACATTTTAATAGCTGGATATACAGGTTTTTGCCAGATATTTTATGTTTAAAAAAAGTTTTTTTTCCTGATTTTGAACTGTGCTGTATGAGTCATTATATTTAACAATTAACTACAATACTGTAGGTCTAATAGGCTTTTTTTGTATGCTGAGGTAAAAGTAAGGGTATTGTATATTTGCATGTGCATATGATATATGAATTGCTAGTTTTTATAATTAAATAAATTATATGTAAAAATTATTTTCTATGTGGCCTCAACAAACTCCATTTCTGTACGTATACAAAATAGCAATGCAAAAAATATGTTTTGGATTAGGCCCATTGTAAGATATTTATGTCATGGAAGCGGTGTGAGAGGGTTTATGACTGCATTAAAAATAAAAGCAGGCTGGAAAACTAAAACTACGTCATGTACTGAATAAAAATCTGGAGCACTAGTTCATATAGTATAATTCCAAGCTCTGTATAGTATACCTGTCAGGGCCTAGAACATTTGTAGTTTAGGAAGTTGCACTGAGCTTAAAATAATCAACATTCTTATGTGTAATTTCTGTCAGCACTTGGATTTATTTCAACAGTAATTTATGATTCCATGCTCAATTTATATCTTGTTACTTTCAACTTATCAAACCATATTGTATACATGTAGCTGTAGCCACTTAACAGTGAGTTTATTCTCATATGGTATCAGTATAATATTATAGGGAGTGTCAGCCTGTGCTTTCTGTCCTTTTCTAGGAAACACGTTGCTTGTCACAGGTGCTACCGTGGCGATATTGGCCATTACTAACAGTTTACCACTATGAAAAACTAGAGGCCAAGGCACTCAGTATTCTGCCAAAAGGCAACAACATCACTTCAGAAACAAGAATAGCACACAATGTGGTTCCCAACTGATCAATAAACCGATTCACTTTATAACCAACAACTGAAAATATTATCCTCACTGCAGCCTTGCAGCTTGTGAACAGGCAAGGCAGGCTGCTTGGGGCCCCAGGCAGTTAGAGGGCCCTTGAGGGCTGAAAAACTTTACTCCACAGCAATGTCTCATTGCCCCCACCAAACAACCAATGGAACATTTGCAGTGACATCTCAGTAAGAAACCTGTAGAATTCCTGTCTAACTTGCATGAACTTTGCAGGTTTATACATTTATATTTTGAAAATGTGGAAATTTGAAAAAAAAAATGGTGTCACATTATTTATAACATAACGGTCATGTACCCTGCTTGGACGATCCGTCTGGGAATTTTTGCCTAGGGCTCCAACAGACTTGATCGTACAGCCTCAGTTACATCAGCAGTACTGCAGGCTTTCATATTAGACGGAACAGCTTACAGAAACAATAAACGGTTAAACTATTCCACTGGTAAAGTGACACAATTCACTCCACAAGCATTTGCTCTTTCCTTGTGTCCAAGCCCCACTAGAGCTCCAGTTTGCCTGCAACCACATACATATCTTCCAGCCATCTAGATTTACCTTCTTGCTTGGTCCTGATGATTGCAATGTAGCAGATGCAACTAAATTGGAATTAACGTAGTCGTTAGCCCATTACTCTGTTATTAGTAATGCATCCCCAGGGATTTTGTTGTACCTTCACCACTGCATGGCAAGTCCTCAGGGACAGCACTAACAAACAGAGTATGTATCTGTACATGATGACCTGTTTATAGCACTGATAGTGTAAGAAGCTCTTTTTAAATCAAACCATAGACAGTGAGCTGAGTTGAACGCCTGGGACTCTTGGGCAGCTATAACACAATTAATGAGTGTCAGCTATATAGTTATGGATCACAAGCTACACTTTCAGTACAAAAGCAATGATTTTCTTTTTTTGTTGTTCCCTCCCACCAGATTCGAGCTGCAATGACTTAATTTCTTTACTTTGTGACAGTGAACCCTCATCAGGCAGTCACTCCTCTGTGGCAGTCACTACAGCTGAAATGAGTGAAAGCAAAACACACCTGACATTGATTCCTTCATCAAAGAGGAAGCCCCAATCCCCTGTTTAGGCATTAAATAAGACAATTTAAGACATCACAGCCTCGTACTTTTCTATTAAAGACAAACCTGTGCATCATCTGAGTATACTTGAGATGGATTTGTGAAACTACAGAAAGAAATTAGTAAATGTTTTATTTTAACGCATAGATGACTGACAAGCTTTTGAAATCAACCCCTTTTTATTCATTCATATTCACATATTGTTTTTCTTTTCCACAAGTTGAATGACGGATGAACTTGAGGAATGAGTCTCCAAATCAAGTCACTCTGTGCCTTACACACACAAACACACTGCCCCTGCATGTATTATGTAACTAATGAGGTAAATCTCACCCCTGCTTTGAGAGATGCGTGGGCTTGACATACTTTCAGAAACTCATCAATGAAAAAACACACACAATAAAAGTCCCACAAAAAGGAGAGTGAGGGAAAACAACTTACAAAAAATGAAATGATGAAAGTGGGAAACCATTAATTAAATGAAAACACTTGTGATACCGAGCTAATCGGTGATCATGTTGATGTGGAAAATGAGCATTGGTAGCATCTGGACAGAACCGAAGCCACTGTGATAACCTTGAAGCATGTCTGCAGCCTGATGAACCTCGTCAACAACCAGCCCGCTGGGACACATAAAAGGGTTCTGTCCAGATGAAAAATGAATTGTTGATGATCTTGTAGTGAATGGAGTGGAAAGCAACCCCGCCTATGGGTTAGTTTTAACCAACCTTAATCTGAACTCTGAGCCGGCTAACCCTGAGGTGTCAAACTCAGAGTTTCTGCCTCTAGCTGATAACTGAGCTAAGCCCATGCGTGATGAATAGAAAAAAAACACATCATAAATAACACTTCAGGAATAGGATTCACCACGGCAACGGATAAATTAAAAGGTAGATTGTCCAGTTCACGCCACTGGAGCGTGAAATGTGGATGCGTGTGTGTATGTATGGTAAATATATGTTAGAAATAAAGAGAAGAAAATTACACAGCAAAAACAGAAAGTGGCAAAGCAGTCAATGTTGGGATGTTACTGTATTCTTATTGTGGTGCAATCTGACAATCAAAAAAGCAATCATTTAGATGAAGTAGTAAAATGTGAATCAAACAGGCCTTTGCTTGTAGCCTCATGAGCCATCCCAGAAAACTAAATTCTGATGATTTGCATTTGAAAAGGCTTCAAGGTTAAAAACAAGGATAAACTGTTTCAAAGCAAAGGGAGGTTTGATATGTCTTTTATACATGTAAAACTTGTTTCAACAGCAGTTTTTTAATGCTTGTTTTTAGACTAAATAGTCAAGAACCATGGAAGCACATAAACTGACCTTGGGAGCTAACTGTTAACTCAAACTCCCTTTTGTGCCTTCCTGTTTGCATCTGAAGAACCAGGAAGATTAGGCAAATTAGACAGATGATGATCATGCTTTAGAACATAAACCCCAGGAATCTCAGCAAATTACGTTTTATTTCTCACTGTTAAGTGTTGGGAAGCCGACAAATTCACTTTGGATTTAATGTTAGTTACCACAAGAAATGTCCACCCTTCATCTTTACAGTACTTTATTTTGTGAATGAGTTGAGCAGTCACTGTGGTTGACCAATGAGCAACGGACAGCACCACAAACCACTCCCCTACCCACCATCAGAGGTCTACCACTGCCTTCAAATTATCAAATTAACAGCAAAACAATGTAGCACCAGAAACATAGCCAGTTGTGCGATGTGTATTCTCAGCACAATGTGTAACCCGTGCAGTCTGCACGGAGCACCAAAAGACCAAACAGACGGGCAAAGGAAAGTTCATGGTTAGTATAATACCATACTGATAACAGAACTGGTTCCTCCAGTGAAACAGCAGATGAAGGGCTTGAGATTATCGCCAGGTTTTTGGTCCCCAGTGGAGATTCTTGTGATGAAACACCCTAATATAAATCTGCATGTAATCTACAAGTTCCTCTGTACCAGATAACCTGCAGGTTTCCAAGTTTCTGTTGAAGTTTACCAAAACCTAAGAGTTTCCTCTAAATTTGCTGTCTCAAAGGCCCCTGAACTCAGATCGCCCTCCTTTCTAATGGTAAAAATAAAATGTTTTAAGGCTTTGCCATAATAACAAAAGGTATGGCATATATGATTATTTGTACTCATTGTGGTATATTTCTAAATGGTATGCTCAAGTCAAGCAGGAATCACTAAGCCCCTAAATATTCCCAAAACTATATGAGCACTAGAATATTGAAGCTACTTAAATGGAATTATGACAAATATAACAGATAAAAGTAAAGCAACGCCACAACATAATGGGTTAAAATGTATGAGGGGAAAACAAGTCAATCAGCAGCATACTGTGGTAGAGACAATAATAACTGAGGCAGAGAGGGCGAGAGAAGAGAGATCACAAGGACAGTTGAACTGAGGAGACGCAAGAGTAGAGGGAGACCTTCACTCCAGGAAAGGTGCTTTGCTTTAATGTTAATCAAGGCTTGGTTCTGAGGTCAGATCCCAGTAATCATTAGGAATCACCTCACTGAGCTCTTTCACAAACACAACTTGCCTCCAGAATCACAGTGAACGAGACAGAGAAAGGCTGAGATGGAGGAGTAATAGAGTGATTCAGGAAGCATTTGATTGACTCTCTTTGTCGTCTGAGGTTTTCAAGAAAAGGATAGATCAGCATTGTTTTTGTTCCCTTCGTGAACAGGACTCACTTTGATTTAAGTAGAAATATAAACACTGAGCAAATGTCTTATTGGTGTCACAAATTATAATAGGACAGGGTGATGTTGTTTTGGGATATTTGGAAGACTTCACTGGCTCCATTGCTCCATACTTAGACTTCAACAGAGCTGTCCTTAATTAGGAAGTCATAGGAGTGCCATAAAAACAAATACATCTGTTAAAAAAAAAGACAATACATGTGGAAATATAAAGAGAAATAAGTTAAAGAATAAATAAATGAAGAATTTATATATAACAAAATATAAATTATCCCTTTATTTTTCCTTTTGCTTTTCAGCCTTTGGCTTTTTCCTTATAGGGTCAAGCTGTCAATCAAGTGCCTTTTGGCCCACCTTACTACCCATGCTGAGTAATCAATTTATGCAGACATAAATCCTGCTTTGGTGGGAGATTTTTAGCGCCGACAACATGAAATAGATGCAACACAAGCGCTGGATGCTAACCGCAGTTAAACAAGGAAAATGCGATGTGCAGTATACTAGTGGTAGCAGTTTGAATTGGGGAAGGAACAGGAAGGAAGAAAAGGCTTTGCAACCTAATGTGTGTGCCAGTGTTCCAGCCATCACCTGGTCATATACATGGAGAGGTGTTTTTCTAATTTGCTTAGGGAAACTGCGGACAAGTTTAAATTCACCATGAACTTCAGCAGGCAGTCTACAGCCCAGTTCAGCCATCATGTCACAGAGGGATAATTTTTGCTTCTTAGGTAGAGCTAAAGTAAAGCTAACCAGACACTAGACTTTTTTCCTACATGTCAATATCTTCAGCAGTGTGAAATTACAGCTAAAATGAATTGGCCATACTTATATGCCATAATTATAAATGCATGCGTGAAAAACACAACACTCGTCTCGTTTAATGTCCCTATCAAGAAGTGTAGCTGAGGGTTTTGGGTGCAACTTTACTTAACATAGATAATAAAAACACGAAGGGTCCTTAGTCTGAACAGGGATGTCCATCTCTCAACTGCAATGTCGCACATATGAAAAAAGGGTGTGCATAACAGATCCACAACTTCCGTTCTTACTCTTCAAAATAAAAGCCCCAGACATATACATTGGCTACCAGAGAAACTTACATTCAGTCAGCAGCTCTTTAATAGGTGACTCAATAAGATAGCTTAAAGAAGAACTGTCAATTTTTATATTAATACTACAATCTATACAACTATCCATTACTATCAATACATTGTATTATTAAAACTAAAACCAACAAAGACCATTTTTAATTTGAGATACAACAATGACTAAATGAAATATTTACCACTATATACATTTTAGGCTTTCTGAGCCTTAGTTCTTCCTTTACCAGTTGAGACTTAAAGATTCTGTTCACACTAAGCCACAACTTACTTTACAACAGTCTGTGCAACTGTAAACTTAAGGTGACTTTTTTTTCTTACAGCTGAGGTGACAAGACTCTTCTTGCCATGAGTTCATCAACGTCACTAACCCCACATCACAGACACATACCTTGTCAGAATCAGAATCAGAATCAGAATGGTTTATTGCCAAGTATGAATTCACATACAAGGAATTTGTTTTGGTGCGTGGGTGCCAACAATAGCAATATATATATACATGTACAGAAAAATA
>JAVQJD010064092.1:0-11533 GCA_036023655.1 Nannoperca australis | reverse complement strand
CCTCGCCCCCCAGTGGTGGAATCAGCTCCCCACATCCGTCAGACAATCAACCTGTCTGACCACTTTCAAGAAACGACTAAAGACTCACTTGTTCCGGGAATACAACAAATGTGACACATTGGCTCCATAAAGTTCAGCATATCGTGTGATATATTATATGAGAATTGTTGTCTAGCTTGATCGTACTGTGATTGATAATGAACAGACATAATCTGTTTCTAGATTTAATGCTCTTTTCGTTTTTGCCACTGGCAGCGATGTATTTACCTATAGCACTTGTGATTCATCACCAGCACTCATATTATTTGATACGACATCTTGTTGTTGTCGCCCATGATTCTATGCACTTTATGTAAAGCTCTTATTTGGAAGTCGCTTTGGATAAAAGCGTCTGCTAAATGCCTAAATGTAATGTAATGTAATAACAAATAATAAATGTTCATCTGAGACAGAGTTAAACGTTTCCAACAAATCAATGTCACTGCAAAAGGTAAGATAATAATATGAATTAGAATATACCTCCTTGGCTTTTCAGTGTCTTGTAATTGAAGTCAAAGTCATCCTGCAAGTTCTCAAGCATTTTCATCTTCTGTTCCATATCCTGACAAAAAAAACAGATCATGATTTATATATTTATGGCAATACAGAATCAATTTGTCAAAATTAGACAGTGTTCAAGATTCTTTATGCTGCATATTCAAATATTTCATCAGTGATGGAAACTAACCTGCACCCGCTTCCTGATATCTTGAAGGTTGTGCTCCAGGATCTGCTGCTTTTCTGTCACTACGGTCCCAGAGGGATGGGCTGCCTGGCCATCCTGCAAGAGAATAAACCATGTAGTCATTGTGCTGATCCATTTATGACTATGATTCATCTGTGTTTGTGCTTTGGTTTTTAAAAAGGTATACTATATTACTGCTGTACCACCTAAAATCCATGAACTGACACTCCTTGATGTGATACGAATGCTACAGTTAAATCAGTGTAGCTCTTCTCTACCTGTGCAGCAGAGGTGGCAGTCTGCAGCAGTCTTTGCTCCTCCCACAGACAGCGGGCAACAATGCGGGCAATCTCCATCGGCTTCTCCAAGTACTTGCTCTGCAGATGCTGCTTAATCCTGCGCAGGTTATGCTGGTAGAGTACATTGTTCTCCTGCAGGAAACGGCTATACTGCTGGTCTATTTCTCCCAATAGGTTGTGGAACACCAGTGTGGCATGTGACTCCTTATTGGCAGCGTAAGCCCTAGTAAAAGGAGAAGATCACATAATTAGGATATTATTATTTCTAGTTCCTTCTAAGAACTGGTAGAAGTGAAACACGTCCCCATCCATTTTACAACTGCTATTTTTGATCTTGCATCCTGTGACACACGAGGACTGACATGAGACAAGTATTTCTTATGATAATTCTGCATCTAAATCCAGGTCTGAATCAAAACACAGTGATAGACAGCCATGCTGATTGGCTGATGGTGGCCATGATCTTTGGAGAATGCCTAAAATGCTGGATACCAGAGGGTGTGGCTACCTGCACTAAAGCTAATCACTTGTTCTTGGCTTGTTCAGTTTGATCCAAACCAGAATTACAGGTGTGAAACCTCCCTCGGACCATGGTCCGGACCAAACAGCCAAACCTTGGACTGACAAAAAGAGGTGGTCTCGTTGGAGGTCAAACTGAACAATGGTTCAGTTCGCTTCTGGTGTGAAAACATTTTCTGGATGGTTCAGACTTACAGAACCAACTACAGGAAGTTCTGGTAGGCCCTCTTCAGAACCGGAAAAAGGAAAAACGCAACAAAACAAAATGAGCAGCGGTAGCACATGGGGAAAGGAGGAGACCAAATTATTCATAATAACTGCAATGAAATTAATCTGTTCATTCATTTTTCTCCATTCATTCATGTGATAGAGGGCTACCTGCTGAAGTCAGATGACTTTGGTCTACGCAGCTCACGTAGGTCATGGCGATAGAACGTAGGTATATCATGTATAGATATTTAGTGCTCTTGCTTTATTATTTTAAAGTGAAACCAAAACGCCAACCTTGGTTCTGACGTTCAGGTATGGAAAGGCCCTGAAATATTTTATTTATTTATTTATTTATTATTTATTTAAATTTTGCCCTCAAAAGAAAAGAAAACCCTAAAACCCATCACTCAACACATTATTGTTCAGGTGCACTGTGATATATAATGTGCATTTGATCCCTGTAATGGTGTCATGAGAACAGAAGTAGGCATGAGAAGGAAGAGGTTAACAATGAATGTTGTTTCTGCCTGGCAAGCTATCAGCAAGCCATGGAGAGTAGCCAGCTGCCAGTCTGGAGGGAGTGATAGATAAATGTTATTTAGTAGCGTATGTTAGCAAACAGGAGAAACAAAATGTGCTTTCATAACAGATAATTAAATCATTCCTCACCAGTCCTGACTCTCAATCCACGGGGCAAGGAACTGCCGTAGTTCCATGGGGAAGCTGTCACTGTACAAGTGGTAGAGTTGCTCCAGATATCTGGTCTCCAACTGCTGTAACTGGTTCCACTGGGCCATCCTGACAAACACCTCCTCAAACCTACACAAAAAAAAAAGGGGGTACCAATATAAATTAAGCAGTATGCCCAGGAACATATCTGTGAGGGCAAATACCGATTTAAAAATAAATAAATGCATGCCTTCCCAGAACCACTCCCACACTGACCAGAGAGAATTCACTAAACTTCAAGTTTTCTCTGAAAATGACAACAGGCCCACGGGTGGCATCCTATTCAGCAGTCACTTCCTGTTCAGTGAAACACTATGCCTCCACCAAGAAATCTGTGGTGAAATGAACAGCTGTCAAGTCTCTAAGCTGATAGGATTTAATGACCTTTGGCTAAGGTTTTGCCCCAGTTGTATTCACCAGAAACAATGGAAACCACACTTCCTTTTCTTAGCAGATGTTAAGCTACATTACGTACGGATTTGAAACCAGACAAACATATTCTTTCTTCGACATAATTCAAGACAGGCTTTTTATAATTTCCTCCATATTCATTTTCTGAGGAGCACAATGCAACTTGAACAATATACTCTCATTAATCCATACCCAGCTGCTGGCAGAGACGACCATTATCCACATGGTAGGTTCTGCTGGCCTTCTCATCTTACCAACAGCAGGCTACACGGTTCCCTGGAGGGCTCTAGACTGTACACTAACAATAACCAGACAGTACAGCCAACAGAAAGCTGTCTCCTCTAGCATCCATATTATATGACCAACTGAAGCCTTTGTTTGAGCTTCTTACATAACTTTTAGAAACTGTTGCATTTTCATCCTAAGTCAGTACTTAGTTGTACAGTGATATTGCACAATATTGTGTGAGTGAACTCCTTCATCCTCGATGTTCTGCCCACCCCCATTTATATACATGAGGGGAGTGAGTACCAGAAACTCCTGTCAATATAATAGAATCCAATATATCACCACTAGTAATAATTAATGTAAATAAACTTTTATTGCAGAGTTAATAAAAACTGTACGTTATAAGCATTACAACAAATTTAGTTTATTGCAAGATTATAGTTTTTTGTTTGTTTTTTAATTTCCACCACAGGAGACATTCTGACAAATTGGAGAATAGTTACAGGTGTAACTAATAATATTAATGTTTGTCTCACTGTCCCACCAAAATGAATGAAGCCAATTATCAATGTTAATTACACCTGACAAGTGTGTAATTAACATGTGTGAAAGGGTATAATCTATTGTAATGGACTGTATTTATTGCACACGTATACCTAACAAACTCTATGTAAGGTCCCATCTCATCCATTTTTTGATTTAAGGGAACGCAAAACAAAAATACACTCGTGTTTAGTTTCACCTTAGTCATGTCAGAGTCCCAAAAATTAAATTGAAACAATTCTCACTGACATCATATGGGTGAGGTTATTTTTTGAAACACATAACTGTAATGGTTTTCATTTGACCCATGTTCCTCTTTCACTGAAAAAGGTGCCTCTGTTTGGTGTTAATTTCTGGGTATGTGAAACAGCAGTTGAGTCATCGCAAATATTGTGAGGTTGCTTTCATTTTTGCATAATCTGAATTTGTATTGTCAAAAGTATGTCACCTTGGTATTTTATTTCTCATTTCTCTGATACACTAAGAAGCCAGACTAGCAAAGAAAAGAGCAGACCAAGAGGCCCCCTGAGGTTACAAAGTTTTCACTGTTCACTGGATGCTAGTTAACAACTAGTTATAGATGACAAAAAGGAAGGTAAGCTCATACATTTAGTGGGTCCACCACATTATACAGCCCTGGGGACCCTTTGAAAGATGTTAATTTTTCACAAATATTGATCCAAGTGCCACTGTAAAGGTTTTGCACAAACACCAAATGTTTTTAACTTTCCTAGACATTTGTCATGTCAGCATAATGTGTGCTGTTTGTCCAGTTTCCAATGCTATGAAGTCATGTGGCACCAAAGCACAATGTGATTCCCATAATCATTACACTGATATTCCAGTAAGTACTTCCTTGAACGTACAAAGAAAGCAGTAACCAATGGCATCTTTCATTTTTATGGAATCTTTAAACACAAATGTGACAACAAAAGTACTATTGTGTGTCATTAAGCAAAGTCATAATGTATGTGTTTCGTGACAGTCATGATTTGAATCTAAAGACATTGATCACAGTCAATGGTGTAGTAGCCTGCCTAATACACTGTATCACTGTACTGGCTGTTTTAAAAGGTGGTATTTTGAAAAATCAAACTCTGCCATTCACCTCAAAATTAGGATTCTGTGAAGTTCTGGACAGATGATCTCTAAAACCTAATGTGTGGAATGGATAAACTGAAGCCCAGTCTCAAGGTGTCAGACATGTTGGTCTGCAGATGGGATGGAGATGGGCGTGACAATTGAAGCAAGCACACAACACAATGAGCTGGATTTCACTTGGTCCAAATATACATCCCTTTAAAGTTTTAGCTATTGTTCAGTCTTGTTTCACGACAGCTAACGTATGCACGACTATTAAACCAGGCGCATGCGCAAAATAAAAAAGATAAACTCACGAGACCAAGACTGAAAGCCGGGGTTGTAATAATATTCGCGCCATAAGGAGCAAGTAGTTACCGATACAACGTGGAAACACTTTTATCATAGCTTATGTAACATCTCCAGCATGAATAACTTCTAAGCTGCAAGTCACAATGCTGCACTCGTCGTTCAGTAGCGTTATGAATAATGTAGCTATCCATGCATAGCTGTGATCCGCTGTAACATAATAAAGAATACGATCCTGCCTTAGGTCTAAGAAGAAATGTTTAATAAATGTCAAAAGCAGAAGTTGTTATAGTCGCTTACCTAGCTCGTTGTTGTTGAAAGTTTTTCCGTAACAAACTGTAACCCTTTGTACCAAACAACACTGACAATAACAGTCATAAACGACTTTTGTCAAAAGTAAACTCTCAAAAGCGAGGAAGAACACACTTAAACAAATCTTAACCCTGTCTATTTTCTTGTCAGCACGGGAAACACTTCTTCGGTTCACGTACAGACCTTTCCACCAAATACATCTCCTACATTGCAGTCTATCCAGCCAGACAAACCCCTAAACTACTTTATTGACACCTCTAACAGCCAATGTTAGTGAGCAAATCTATTGTAGCCAATCAGAATGCGGTTAATGAGCATAAGAGGCGGGACTTTAGGTGAGGTTGGTTGAGAACGCCGTGTTTTGTACTGTCGCAACTGCGCTGTTCCCGCCAGTACACCCTCCCTGCGGGTGGACCACAGAGCAGCCCCGTGAGCTTCTGTGCTGCGGAGGGATGACGTGCACTTCGGAGGAACAGCCAGCCTGGAAGTCATCTGAGTTACTGGCAGTGTTGACGTCATCAAGAGTTGAATACATAGACTGTATAAGGTTTAATGCTGTTGGTGAGTGACCTGTCCTACCCAAGGCAGGTGAACAAAAAAAGCGCAACACATAACATAACACATTTTAGTGTAACCGGGTTCATAAAATTTGGGAAAATAAACATAATAAGGCATGATATATTATTCAGTGAGCTTTTATTTATATTGAAGTGGTCAGGTCAAAAGAGGCCTTAAACACAACACAAAGGGCAAACTTTATTGTTTGAGTATGAATCAATAACAGCAAGAGCAATTATGAGTCACATTGTGTTGCAGCAGTGTAAGGTATCATTTTTTCAAAATAAGCAATCTCTCTATTAAAGCTGAGCATGATCTACCTCACACTTATGCCAGCCTGTTTTTTTTAATAACCAGTTGCCCAGAACAAGGCAAATTATACAAGGTGGCAAAAACTATTTCTTTTTTTACTTTTACAAAGGGACCAATATCTTACAAGTGTTTCAGTGTTTGATGCTAGACAATAGGGATGGTTGTCAAATGATAAAAATCAAAAAGACTATTTGCAGTATATTCTATACTGTAATTATACGCATTGATTTTACAGGCCTGTAACTGATGTCTTTGCTCTTTTATGAAACTTCCACTTGATGCTGATATAAATTTGGAGTTTTACCAAAATGTCAGTGTGGGTATATAGTATGCACATTCTCTTCACTGTCACAAACACACACACACACACACACACACACACACACAGAGACACACATCCTTTTTGTCCTTCTTACTGTTGTCTATCCTGCTCAGTGCTCAGAGGGAGCACTCCCCTTAATTGCATTCCCCAGCCCATTGATTATTTTAATGGTGTTCCATGCTACACAGTGGGCTTCTGCATGCCTACACCACATCAAGATCACACACAGTCTCTTGGGAGGAAATGAAAGCCTAACATTCACCTTCTTCCTATCCAGAGCCCTGTTTGCTTGACATTTTTGATCAAAAGAAAACTGGCAATGATTAAACATTGCCATTGAACACTGTTGCCATTTCAGAGGAAGTACACAAGATTGCACTTGGTCTCTGCAAAAACATTTGTGGACTGGATCATGCTGTTCTCGTATTCTGAAATGTATTAAAGTGCCACGGCATTCATAAAACTTGACAGTGTGCTGTCTCACATCGACTGCATTTAGGATGACATTTGCATCTCTACGTGTTAGGTAGTCAACCATTAAACTGTCATCGTGCTCTTCAGACCATCATTTTCCTTCATATAATTACCTTGGGAAAATTTAATAGGGATGTGCAGAATGTACTGTGATGAGCTGTGACCATGGTGACGGAGTCATTTTTCTTCTCCTCTGTGCAGACGTGTGCTATGTGGAAGTTGGTGAGTAGGCTACAAAATGTACAGATGCTATAAGTGAATTTACATCAAAACATTACAGTAAATGATGATCAAACCATGTTTCCAAGCCTGCATTCTAAAGATACGCCACAGCAAAGGTTACATACTAAATGTCGTTGATTCCAGCTTTGAGTATTTCATTATATTTTAACTGAACATTTGCATGAGTGCCAATTTTAGGAATATAGTAGAGAGAGATATTCCTCCACATAATATAGTATAACTTCAAACTCAGTGTTGGACTACTGACTTGTTTAAAGCTTTACGATCCTTTAGCACTATCTTTTTTTTTAAACAAAGCACAAGAAATGTACATACAGGATATCAACGTTCCTTGTCTTCAATCTTAAAATAATCATCACAAGTCAGTGATGATTATAACAGAAACTGTTTAGTGTGGTGCTATCTGTAAGTGTTTCAATATTCTGTTATATTATTAATCAGATATTACACTTCTATTTTCAGCACTTAACATTTGTAATTTACATTCAGAAATATTATTGTACCATTTGCCACAATGCCTGAGAGGTGCTGGCTGTAAATACACTTTATGTTCTAATGCTTTTCGCATATCAGGGGTTATGTTGTTGTAAACTCTTAAGTCCCACTTGTCTCCTCAGTTCTTTATTTCTTCTGAAGGCCTAAAGCTTGCCAACTTGTTCATGTCTTTGTTTCACACATGCACATTACATCACCAAAACCATCAATTTAAACATAAATCCTGCCAACAACGTTCTGTTACCATACCTATTAATGTGCATATCATTCATGCACAAAGTCTATATTACACATTACATCTCAATAACGAAGACTATTTATACCCTTTTTTCCTTATAGCTACTCAATTTATCAAACCATCAACAAACAGCAAATACCCTAAACATATAAGTCTAGGATAACCATTCAGCCTGCAACATGTTTTAAAGGCCTTGTTTTTGTTTTGTTTTTATTATTTGTATGTTACAGAGGAGACAATATGAATGCAATTCAAAGAAAACAGAAAACAAATGAGATTTTGATCATGTCAAGAAAGTCCCTCCAACTAATATTGTGTCCTTGTGATTTGACTCATTCATCAATACTCTGTTCCCCTCTTCATCCTTTTATCCCTCCCTTCACAGCCCTGCAGAACTGGGGCGCTCTATTCACTTTGGGCCTTCTTTAGGTGGTCTGGCTCCACCCTGACCAGCTGAGAGTCCTCAGTCACCCCCAACAGAGCCTCCATCTCTGGGCTGTCTACACTCACCAGCTCCCCTTCCTCCACCTCCACGTGCACACCCAGCCCGTTCTCTTCGCCTGGCTGGCCCTCGGCCTCGGTCACCTCCACCATCTCTGTGTTCTGCACCACCTCCTCCTCCCCTTCTCTGATCTTCTTAACATGGAAGGTGAAGGGGGGCACGCGGTACACAGTGGTCTTGGAGCGAGCGTAGATCGTGTGGTCAGGGGTGAGGGACTTCTTCACCTTGTCTTTGGAGCTCTTCATCTTCACCCTGCGCTCCTGGTTGGGGGTCATGTGGCTCCCGAGCTTGCCCATCTTCTTCTCCAGGCTGTGCTTGGTTTTCTCCAGGTTGTCACGGGTTCTCTGTCTTGTCTTCTCCAGGTTCTCGCGGGTTCTCTGCTTGGTCTTCTCCAAGTTCTCCTTGGTCTTTAGCTTGGTCTTCTCCATTTTCTCTTTGGAGAAGGCTTTTTTTATGTTGTCCACTTGCTGCTTGGTGGTGCGTTGGAGGCGCTTGGTACGAGACTCCTCGACAATCTCCTCAATCTCCACCTCCTCATCTGAATTGAGATTGTCTGGAAGTCTCTCTCGTCCCTCCTCAGGTATCTGCTCAAGGCCCTCCACGGCTTTACCTTCAGCTACTGTCTCTGCTGTCTTGGGTTTGGATGTCTTCGGCAGCTTCACTTGGTCCTGAGGGAGCAAAATAGGAACAATAAGAAAAACAAAGACTATTAAGCCACAGCAGCATTATGTTTTGGCATTTCACTGTGTGAAGTGAATAACATTTTCAATTTGACATTTACTACATTGTAAGCAGACATGGTGCTGCACTGATTGTATTGTGTAATTCATGTAAATTATGGATTTTAATTAGCCTGAGAAAGTTAAGTTAATGGCCTTTGGGTGAGAAATGAAATTGAAAATATGAGCATACTTCAAAGATTCATGTGTCATCTACACATGGCATCAACATGTCACTGCTTGTAGCTAGTGTAGAGTGCCATCTAGTGGTGTCAGTCATATGCCAACAATCAACTTACAACATATTTTACACCTCAAGTCTCAAACATGAGACCATAGGCTGGTGTGGTACCACTTCTCTGAAATAATGTAAAAACTGTGTGACTTAAAACAAAACCTATATTATCTGCAGCTCCACAGTCATATTGAAACTAAAGCCAACAGGCTGTTACATCTAACCACAGGTTTATTTCCTGCCATTTTGCTAACTCAAAACACACACACACACATTATTTCACTTACAGGCATAATTTTAAATGAAATCTAACAGTAAACAAAAAAGACCTTGAGTTGATTATACAGACATAAATGGTTGGAAAAAATGTAGATAATCCAGAAATGATAGATGTTCTGTAATTTATAATGCTGCTTTCACTTCACTGGAAAGACTTGGAGGTTAGTTTCAATTTCCCACCTTCTCTTCACCTTCCATCTAATCGTGTGACCCAGCAGTAGGGCCGTACTATCTCTTCTTCATACAGCAATACAGAGACGCAGTCAAACCACAGCCCATGTTTACATTTACATTTATTTTCCATTCATTTATTTTATCACTTTAGGGAAATTAAAGTCTGCAATTCCACAATGCCAATCAAACAGTACTGCTGCAACCATATTTCCCTATTGTGTGGCAGGATACTCTCATTGTGGTACCAGATATCCACACAGCGAGCAGCACAACACTGGGATTAGAGGTCCCACACTGCTGCACCTCAGTGCCACACCTAACTGCTTCTCTTTATATTTAATCATGGCACCATCACCATCTTCACTGCCTTAGTAGATATTAATTTATCTACACTGTGACATTTCGTACAGCATGCCATGGGAGTTTTTAAGAATTCAGTATTTTTTTAAAGTAAAATCTTAAGCTAAAATTTTCAAGGGTCAGCAGATCATTTATGCAAATAACTTGAAGTAGTAAATTTAACTAAATTAAAGCTTCTTTTGATGTCTTCACCATATTTCACCATCACCATATTTGAGCATATCAAGTTGTTTGTGAATGGGATCACTGTACACATCATTTTATATATCAACATAAGAAGGTTCATAATCTGAATTTTATCCCATAGCTAAAATCAAATTTGTATTGACGTGTTTGTGCTGAATTTGAGAAAAACTAAATATAGTTTTGTCCAATATTGACCCCGTGGAGAGATGAGGTCAAGGAATGTGATTATTTTGAGCCTGTTGCCACATTCAGACTAAATCTCCAAAAGAAACTGCTGAATGATAGCACATGTCTGTTTATCTTCTCCACCGTACGTTCAACAGCTATTCATCCTATTCTATTGAGGACATTGTAAGACAAACAGTTCAATAAGGCAGCAATAGCTTAATCACCATCACCATGTCAACAGATTCAATTTATGCATCACTTCTGACACAAGCGAGCGTCTTCATCATCCAATCTCATCTGAAGCGTAATCACACTTCCTTCCCCCTGCCTGGCTGTCACTTCAGATTAAATCATTGCTGGTTCTACTCTTTATGCTTGTATTTTTTCGCAACACCTCCTCTTCTCTCATCTCAATGTGACATCCCCTTTAGCCCACACATATTGGATTTGAATGAAAAACCTGGTCCCTGAAATGGGGCTACTAGAGAAATGTTTTGCAAGGGCATCCGAGGTAAATCAGATACACATCACCCATAAAATCAAGAAGAGCACAGGAAAAGACAGCAAACACATGAGCAGGTAACATGTCAGAGTGATGTCAAGACTTAGTGTGAAGAAGTATACAAATATAAATTAGAATTTTTCCAGTTTAAGTTTGTATCAAATGTATCGTCACTTGTTATGAGAATTGTTTTTTAAAGGATTGCGGCATGCGTCTTGGTTTGCGACTGTCAATATCAGTGCATTCAATTAGAATAAGGGTTTAATTTACATTTACATTTACGTTTAGGCATTTAGCAGACGCTTTTATCCAAAGCGACTTCCAAATAAGAGCTTTACATAAAGTGCATAGAATCATGGGCGAAAACAACAAGATGTCGTATCAAATAATATGAGTGCTGGT
>JAVQJD010064091.1:0-14126 GCA_036023655.1 Nannoperca australis | reverse complement strand
GTGTGCCTTTCCTAATCAAGTCCAATCAGTTTAATTAAACACAGCTGGACTGCAATGAAGGAGTAGAACCATCTCAAGGAGGATCAGAAGAAATGGACAGCATGTGAGTTCAATATGAGTGTCACAGCAAAGGGTCTGAATACTTATGATCATGTGATATTTCAGTTTTTCTTTTTTAATAAATTTGCAAAAATTTCTACATTTGTTTTTTTCTGTCAAGATGGGGTGCTGAGTGACATTAATGAGGAATAAAATGAACTTTTTGGATTTTAGCAAATGGCTGCAATAAAACAAAGTGAAAAATTTAAAGGGGTCTGAATACTTTCCGTACTCACTGTAAATAAGGGGATTCAAATCTCTGCAAACTTGTTTTTTTTAAACAAGTATGTAAGGATAAGTATTCAAAACCGGCTTAGGATTAGTTTGTTGTATTCAAGTGGGACACAGCTATTAGTAAGCTTGATACTAGTAGTGGTGATGCTGATGCTAAATCATCATAGCGATGTTTAAAAACAGCATTAATGTAACCCCCCCCCCCCCCCAGATTTATTCACATTCATCCTGATACATGAAACTTTTAATACACGCCATTTTAAAACGTATGACAAAATAAATAACATGCTAGTACATAGAGCTGCAGCAGTAATTTGCCAATAAAGCCACGTATTTGACTATAAACAGGTGTATGATTCCAGGTAAATGGCAACAGGACAGTGTTCAGAACAGAATTATAGCGAGGGGAAACAACACTGAAGGTCAACAAAACATTTAAAAAACAGTTAATACTTCATTAATTAATTAACAATCATAAAAAAAAGTAAGGGTCACTTCACTAATGTGTTTCCATGACAATCACGCTGCTGTTACCACGCAACTGGGCAAGCAAGTCTCTGAATCTAGCCCTCTTCCTGGGCGTTTTCTGCTTGGGTGGGGCTTCTATTGGCTTGGTGGTTTCCAGAGTGACCGTGGAGGGAACCAACTCAATAGTCAGGTCTTCGTCTTCTGGACTGTCGATTTCTTGAATGCCACTGCCCACAAGATCAGGGCTGCTGCTGTGACCGCTGGCTGTGTGAAGACTTTTGTTCTCGGTACACCCAATACTGACGTATTGGAGGGGATTGTTGCTGTGGAGACGCTGCTGCTTAGCAGCGCGAGGACTCAGAGAATCATCTCTTGTCCTCTTCCTCCTGTTCTTCTTCCTCTCCTTCTTTACTTGCACTCTGAAGCGTCGTCTAAGGTTCCTGACACATAAAAGCACCATATTCACATTCAATTCTGATGTAAGCAGACTTATTGATCTGCTTTGTTACAGGAGGAAGTGTGCGTTATGTGTACAGACGCATTACCTCTGAAGGAAAGCGTGAGGCCTCGAGCAGGCTAATGAATCTCCCTCTCCCACACGTTGCTTTGTGCCAGTCTTGATATTAAGCCTTTTGTTAACCAGCTGTTCAAGGATCAAAAGCTTCCTGACAAAAAAAAATACATAGGTGTGATTATAATCAGCTGACAGCATGACAATTTGCTTGGCTACATGTGTACACACACACACACACACACACAGTCAGTCAGTCAGTCAGTCTTACCCTTTCACATTAGGCAGCCTCCTCGGTCTGCGCCTCTTGTTCAGAACCCACTGGTCACAGGTCAGGGACTTGGGATCTGAAGAAGAAATCAGAAAAAGAGGTTGAACCATAGACTGTATACGAGATGTATCCGGCTTTATTTTTGTACAGTTTGTCTGCTCATTGGAAGCATAGTGATGTGGGAATGTTACTCAGTCTCAAAACACTGAAGTGAAATTGGTAATGGCTGTGGAGAAACATTTTTTCCCCCTCTAACCTCCACTGATTCAGCTGCATGTGTGCTGCATTAACCATGCAGATATAACTTGAACTAACTGAATTGTAATCAGAATAAAATACATCATTAAATAAAAATGTTAAATACATGTAGCATCATAATACATGGAGAGTGGAAATGCTGGGCAGTGTAAAGCCAGCCCAGCTAGCTAGAGATCCGTGGCACGCCACAGGTAGACACCGGGCTGTAGCCGTACCTGGTCGGCCCGTTCCCGCCAAATCTAACCACAAGGATTTAACAGTGAATAAATTGAAAGGAATTTCAAGGAGCCTGTCAATTTTCTGTCTTTTCTGTGTACCAGTATTTGCACACACAGACATTATATTTTCATCATAGGTTGCTGAAACGAGGAATAAGTTTACTCACCATTGTCTGAGAGTTTGCTTTTAATTGGTGCTTTCATCTTCTTTGCCTTCTGGTGGAGTGTCCAACAGGCTAAACACAAGCCCTGGGAGCACCTTGGTTTCTTGGCAGTGTCGTTGTATTGGTCAGAAGGACCAGAAGCTATGCTGCTGGCGACAGAGGCCCTGTCGTCATCCGACTCATCCACTCCTTTATCAGCTACCTCTACAAACTTTACTTCATCCTTCACTGCAACATGTGTACTGTTGATGATATCGATTATGTCCCGGTTCCTCCCCTCATCTGTGCTGACTTTGGGCTTTCTCAGCCTCTTACCCATCAACCTGCGTTTAATAACTCCCTCATTTGGACTGGGGCTTCTCTGGGGGCTTTTCTTGGAGGCCTTTGCTAATCTGGAGGAGCGTCTGTGATTCATGGGTGTTTCCCACTTCAGACAATACTCAAATGACCTGTGACAGAGACCGACCTGTGACAAAGCACCTATAAAGCGAAATTCATTGGCATGTGATCACTAAGGTGCATAACTTTACCTTACCTATAATATTCTACTCTTATGGAACATGTATGAACGAACGACTCCAACCCATCTGCCTCACACCCGCCGGCAGACGGAGGCCTGTAAATATGAAGACAACAAACCACGTTGATGACAACAGAGGAAAGGAAAGAATACAACACAGTGTCAGAGATGTAATCTTGTTCCTGTTTCTGCTTGGTCTCAAACATCTTTGGCTTAATTACAGGAGTTGTTTTCATTGCAGCCACTGAACTAAACTTGACCAGGAGCACAAAGAGTCTGTGGGCTGCTACTGCACTGTTGCTCTCCTTCACTGTCATTGTGTATGTATTGCTGCTGTCAGGTGAGTAGAGTGCACACAGCTCACTAAATATAGCTTCATTGTATTTTGCCGTGAGCCTCGGAAACTATGCTGAAACACTACTTTCCCCACAGGTTTACTGCGTGTCAGTTCATCTGTGGGAACGTCATTGAACCCCACACACATCAAACTCTGAAGACAGGACCTCAAGAACAGGTAATGGACTAGCCGCCTTACGGTGCTGATTGTTTTAGCTGCTATTTTAGTGGCGCTAACTAACGTGAAAATAATAATCGCAAACCAACTGACAGACAAATGTGATCCTGGCCCGTGTTGGGCTGAGGCCCCGGGACTGGTGGTTTAGTGAGGTTTTAACACACCTGACTCGAAAATATCTATAATCTATAAAATACTAACGTTGGCTACTGTTTCGCTCATCTTTGCTTCTTTGCCAAGCTAACCAGACATAAACAACAGCGGACTGAAGGCTACAGGGAACGACGCTGGGATAACGTTAGCCACTCAGAATGTAAACTATACTATGATTTTAAAACTTACTTCGTCTCAGAGAGGTCACCTTTTACGTGTTTTGACATGTCCAGAACGGGTTTGACTCACATCTAAAACTACCTAAGAGTACGGCGCTTACTTTTCAACATACTGGCTCGAGACCCGGTGAGCTCGCGGACCTCAGGCAGCGTTTTGTTGTGCTTGAAGATGCGCGCGCGGCTGAAGAGGACGTCAGTTTGTCGATTCTTCTTTTACTGCTTATTGACACAAAATGGCGCGTTAACGCCACCAACTGGGCAGGAGTTGGAACGATAGAAACTGCGTTTTTACCAGACAGTCACATGTCCTTTGCTAGGCCATGTGAATGCGTAAATTCTTTTGCTACATGTCTGTGCTTGGTAGCTCTGCGCCACCATTTTGGCCAGATTTCTTCTGCAACAGAGTTAACGTAACTCGAGAAGAGACTTGCTGATTAAATAAAGGTTAGCTTACAAATACAAGACCACACACCTTTACAATCAGCAGCAATATATTTTCCCTCCACATTTTGTGTAAATCTGTCATTGTTGTGACTTTTGTTCAAATCTACTACTAGAATCTGCTGACAAAATCCACATTTACGGAAATTATAAGCAGTCTTTGTCATAGACAGACAGACATGGCCACAGGTCTTTGGTGTGTCCGTTGGCCAGCGGACAGTTTGATGTGTCACAGCAAAAAAAGAAAGAAAGAAACACAGGTGTAATTAATGAAAAATCAATAATGATTGAATTCCATTCAGCTGCTTTAGTTTCAGAGTCGTGGTATTGTCCATGATGGTTCACTTTCATGGCTTAATGACACACAAAACAGATTTGTCACTGATGTTATTAGCTATTTTCCGGTTTAATTGCCATGGGTGTCATATTACAAAACCCCTTTGTCTATACATAAGTTTCAGGAACTGTATAATGTCTCAAGGCACATTTTGTGAGAGGGATTATTGTCCTTGCTTTGTAAAAGACACTGCTTTAGTACGGACAGGACTGTACGACAAAGCAGAGCAGGTGAAGGGGTTTAAACTGTACAGTACTTGATATACTTTCCTGTCACATTAGAAAACATATAAAATATTTTGTGCTTTGTACACGTGGAGTTTAGTACCACCCCTGAACATGGATAAATGTACAAATTAAATATTATTTGAGACTGGAACAACGTAACTACTATTCATTTATCACATGTTTTACATATGGAGATAGACAGCACATCCTTTAAAATGGAAGGTTTTGACCTCTTCAGAGCTCTTCTTTGTCTACCTTCTCAATGCACTCCCCTACTCTTCTACATACCACTGCCATTTCCCCCACTCAACTGAACTGATTGCGTGCTTTTTGTTATGTATGGATGGCAATCAATCAAATAGTAGATAAATCACTGAAGAACCCACTTTATAGTCCTACAATTGCCAACTGTTGAGGATTGCAGTTGGACGAAAAGGACTTTGAACATACACAACTCTGCTAATTCACAGAGGAATTTGGACAGAGGTTCCTGAAGGGAGGGGCATGTTTACACAAGCATTCAAAGCGCAGAGAAGGCAGAGTTACTGTTGTCTACTTTTCTCACCTCTTCCCACTGTGTTGGATTCAGTGAGCTGTGGACGCAGAGGAAAGAGGACAATGTGGAAAGCAGCAGTGTTTGTGTTCCTGCTGCTAAGCATGGATGTGCAGGTGAATGGTGCTGTAGATAAGACGAGGGGGTCTGTGGCAGAAGTGAATACGGAGAAGGTTGACACCACCGACACCATTCCTGCAAGTGACACTGCGTCTTCAGGTTTCTTGGGCAACCTGCTGGTGGTACCCATGGATGGGAGTCACTGGGTGGGTATAAAGGCAATTGTCCAAGAAATGGGTCGCCGCGGACACCGGGTCACCGTGGTGATACCAGAGATAAGCTTACGGATGGGTCCAGGGAAACACTACGACACTATAGCCTATCCTGTTCCTTATGACCAGAGCGTTATTGATTCCGTCATGTCAACAAACAAGGACTTATTGGAAAAATCGGCACAGACTTTCACGGAGAAAGTAATGAAACGATTCTCTCAGATCAAGAAACTTTCAGGCTTTATCCACACCACTGCAGAGAGCCTACTGTTCAATGCCAGTCTAATCTCACATCTGGCACAGCAGGTGAGTAAAAATACAGATGTGTTGAACACAACATCAGGATCAGGTGTAAAATCTAATAGAATTCAATACAATAGCCTTACACTTCAAACTGACTTTGTGAGGCTTATGTTAGGACTGTGTCTACTATACTCTTGAACGACTCTTTGGGGCTGTTGTTGTATTGGATTTCATAATACTGTAACGTGATCTATATATTCTGTAGCTGGGACAGTGATAGAAGAAGTATTCACATCCTTTACTCATGTAAAAGTACTGCAAAAATGTACTTAACGTGTCAAAAGATGCGTGTCTAGAGAAAAAAGACACTGATCAATGTGTAAGCAGCATGTTACTGTTTTAGCTCGTTGAGGTGAAGCTAGTTTTAACTACTTTATATAAATGTAGGTATTTTGGTCCAGTGGTTCCCAACCACTTGTTTTGGCTAAATATTGGAGAATTCAACCTCTATGGTCCTCAAACATGTAGACATGACAAGGGGCCCCAACCAGACACCATTTCTCTTTTGTAGAGGCGTCAGAATTCAAAAAGGTTAGACTGGTTTAATCTTTAACAATGCATTGTATTTTATAAGTTTATATCATACTGTATACCTTTAATGAGAGTGAAGGGCGGAAGGCTACTATATGCTAATGCAAAAAAACATTAAATTGCTTCCCCTCTTCTGTAGAATCAATGCATGAGTGTATGTAAATAGAAGAAAAGGCTGTTAGTACAAACTGTTGAAGATTCAGTCTTCCCTTATTTTTCTATTGCACATTTTCACTCTGCAGAAGTTTGATGCCGTCTTAACCGACCCCATGGTGCCCACAGGCTCGTTAATAGCTAGGAAATTAGGTGAGTTCTGCCACACTTACTACTGCCTGTCTTCTTATAAGTCTGCACGTCTTCTCACCAGTCATCTCTTAATCATTTTCAGGTATCCCCTCAATTAATTTGCTGAGGGGAATTCCATGTTTCTTGGATATGAAGTCTGCGGGCTGCCCCTCCCCACCCTCATATGTGCCTCGCTTGTTCACCGGATACACAGACAGAATGAGCTTCAAGGAGAGAACTTTGAACACTTTGGTGAGCACTTCTGGCTGGATATGCATGGTCAGATGCACGCAATGAGGGATGGCCAGTCACGATGGCCCAGTTCAACTTGGACTTCAGTTCCAGCACTGTTAAAATGCATCTTATATAACTGAATAGTGCCTTTGCCGAGCACCAACAGCTTACTTGTGTGCATTTGTTTATTTATTTGTTTATCTGTGATACCTCTGACCTGCAGGTGGCCTTACTTGAGCCGCTGCTATGCCGACTGCTGTATTGGCACTTTGATCACTTAGCCTATCAGTTCCTGGGAGAGGAGGTGGGCGTAGCTGAAGTGCTGTCAGACTCTGCCATCTGGCTGCTGAGGTAACATGTACAAAGGTTGTATATTGATATTTGGGAAAAGAATAACTGTGTTTGTTTGATGTAAAGGTACTTACACACACATACTATTATAAACGGTTGTTTCAGGCCTCTAAATCACACTGAAAGAAAAAAGATTCTGTCTCATATTTACATATATATTGTGTTTGAACAGGTTTGACTTCACAATGGAGTTGCCACGTCCTCTCATGCCTAATTTTGTGCTAGTTGGTGGAATAAACTGCAAAGTGAGAAATCCTCTGCCTGAAGTAAGACCCATGTTTTAGATTTTAATACAGTTAGATGGAGAGATAGAGAAAGACAGATGAATGCCAGACCTCACTGTATGTGTGTGTGTTTGCAGGACCTGCAGTCCTGGGTGTCAGGAGAGGATGGGTTTGTAGTGTTCACTCTGGGCACCTTGGTATCAGAACTGCCAGAAGAGATAACCAGTGCCGTCCTAGAGGCCTTCAGACAGATTCCACAGAAGGTACAGGAAAATATGTGAAAATGCATTTTAAATCCCACATCAGTGCAATAAATGACACTTTTAAAACACTTTTGATAGGTAATATGGAGGTACACCGGGCAGGTTCACAACAGTGTCCCAGAAAATGTGAAGATGATGCAGTGGGTGCCTCAGAATGACCTACTAGGTGTGTAAATGCACTGCAACACATCCTGAAATGTATAGCACACTACCCCAAACTCTGACATCTTGTGTGTGTATTGTGTTGTGTGTTAGCGCACCCTGGAGCTCGGGCTTTTATCACTCACGCTGGCTCACATGGCATCTTTGAGGGACTGTGTCACGGCGTCCCCATGGTGATGTTGCCACTTGGGGGGGACCAGCCGGACAATGCGCAGAAGCTGGCGATCAGAGGGGCGGGGGTCGTGTTGGATATTTTATCCATCACTACAGAAAGCCTTCTTCAGGCACTTCATGAGGTCATCAACAACACCAGGTGAGGGGTTAGAAGGTCGCTCACAATGTGGTTGTCAATAGTCTCATTAACAGGAAGATCCTTATATCTTCATCAAAATCAAAATCTAATCTAATCTCTTGCTGTCCGTCTGTTTATGTCCAGGTATAAAGAGAACATGCAGAAGCTGTCAGCTCTCCATAACGACCGACCAGTTGACCCCCTCGACCTTTCAGTGTACTGGACAGAATTTGTGATGCGGCACAAAGGGGCAACACATCTCAGAGCTGCTGTCCATGACCTCAACTGGCTCCAGTACTACTGCCTGGATGTAATAGCGCTACT
The DNA here is from genome assembly GCA_036023655.1 of Nannoperca australis. NCBI lineage: Eukaryota > Metazoa > Chordata > Actinopteri > Centrarchiformes > Percichthyidae > Nannoperca > Nannoperca australis. The sequence continues at coordinate 5,738 of JAVQJD010064091.1, read as the reverse complement.
GGCTACTGTAGTGCTGGTTTTTGTAATAGTGGCAGTTAAATGCTTGAAACTATGCCTCCGGAAACTGAGTAGGAAGAGGAAGCAGGAATAATCAGGTGCTACATTTGCACCTCAGCAGGTTTGTAAAGGGAGATTAAAAAGCCACTATTACTATTAAAATGTGAATGCAAAGTAAACTTGTTTTTGGTTTAATGGTGTGACAAAAAGAATATGGGAAGCCATGAGGTGATCAAAAAGACATTTAATAAACAGAAAAGGCAGAATATTATTAGACTTCATTATGGACTGGACTTGAGGGACAATGATGAGCATTAGTGGCCACCCTTCTTTGGTGGGAACAGGGTGTACTCAATAGCCAGAGCAACAGTAAAGGCAGCAAAGCCCCACTTGAATCCTCTCAACAGCACATCAGACAGAGTCACAGCACGGGCAAAGCCGCCCGAGTATCTCCAAGCCTCGTTACTGCAGAGAAGAAGTGACACAACGACGACGAGAGAGTAAGACAGAGAGCAGGGTCAGGAATACAGGAATGACTGCAATACCAACTATATATGTCATGTGGGCATAAATACTGACCGTGCCCATGGATCCTTGAGGCCCCTGGCTGCCAGCCTTTGCTGTGTGAACTCCAGTGGTGTTCCACTGGTTTTCCACTGCCGCCAGTCTGGCATGGACATCTTGTTGTGGCCGTGGTCACCTCCCATGCTGGAAAAAGATACAGATATTATTATTATGCAAGTTGTCAGTGTTCTTTTTATGTTACATCACTTAACTTACTGCTAGACACCTTATTTTGTGCCTTTAGTAACATGATTGTTTTAATCTGAGGTACATCTACAGTCGTGATTAGAGTCACAGAAATAAGCAACAATCTCAGAGTTGATGTAAAGTCAAAATACGAGACACACCATAATCCGTCCATTATCTACAAAGGCTCTTCAATCCAGGCTCAAACTTATTTCCTCTGATGTACAGTGAAGAATAGTTTTTAAAGCCTTACACACAAGCTGCATCTCCAGCCTACAATGATGATCGCTTACTATTTGGTTTCCATCTTTGTTTACATCCAGAAGTGTACATGTGACTTGGAAATTGGGTAAAAAAAAATTTGTGAAGGAAAAGAAACTAAGTTTGGGCGAGTGCCGACTATCTCCTGTTTATTTTGACCAAAGCTGCGGCTTATTTCTGTTGTGTACATAAAATCATCTGAGGTGGTCGCAGAATCTGATGGGTAACATAATTTGGTGCAACACCTGGAAGCAGTATTCTGGTTCCCCCTGGAGAGTTATTTCACCCACCGAGTTTGTCATGGCTGAATAAATACCGAAGGATAACATTGATATGCTGGTCTAAGATGTAAATTGTAATACAATTTACCTAATAATGAAATTCAGTAGAGCTCCCAATAGCTTTAAATTGTATCTTTATTTGTATCATTTCTGGTATTTTAGTTTTTTCTAGACGTATAACTATCAGATTTTTTAATCAGGCTGATGTGAGAATAAATGGAGAAAAACTGAGATAATAAAAAAAATCTTGGGCTGGTGCTGTTTGACTATCATGTCTGCCTTTTAAATGAAACGTTTTAAAATAAGGAAGACTGATCTTCCACTAAGTGCCACAAGCTTTAAATGCTATAATTCTGCCTATTTTACTTTATTATTCCTGCCTCTAGTTGGCCCAATACCTAAAAGTTTCTACACTAAAGCTAAATCAATCACTTTTGTAAACAAAGTACTCTATAACATACCTAATTACAACCACGGATGTTATATCATACAGAGAGATATAATGTATGTTAAACTGGCTTTATTCTTTTTAGCTTGTATAGCAAATAAAGGGTAATCACAGCATTTTGTGAATAATATATATTTTAATAAATGCCACATTATGTGTTTTGTTTAGTTTTTCTGAAACCATTGGTCCGAACTAGATGTCAAGCAAACCCTGGCACAATCCTAGTGAGGGTTTAATAATGTCGGTGTTGTTAAATGTGTACTGTTGCTAATATTTTCCCAAAGAAACAAACTTGTAGCTGACCTGCTGACATTAAGCTAAAGCTCACTAGTGTTAAACGTCACTGAACAATTGACACATGCCGTAAGTTATCAATAACAGTCAATCTTAATCCAATCATTGTCATCGATGACTTATTTTACTTGCCTTCTTGAAACACAGGAGTCAAGATGTTGATTGAGTCAAAGTGCAGATAAACCGCTGTGTAGCAAAAGTAGACAGCGTTTTCTTAGCTAGCAGTACTTTAGCTAGCTACGTTCTCTGACTAGATAAATAAAACGTCAGCATTTGTTCTAAGACACATTATCTACTCATATGTATATCTAAATGCAGTGTTGTCAGCCACTGCAAAAGAGCAACAAAAGATGCGTAAGAAATGTAAAATTATGAATAAAAAAACACAATACCTTAGTGGTTTGTTGTGACCTCTGTTGCTGGACTAAAGGTTGCGACAGCTAACGTTGTTTTACGACAAAATTACGGCACAGCATTCGGGCCAAAATACCGAAGCGTCTAACGGAGAGGGCGTTTCGACATTATCCTTGAGTGCAAGATCTTTCGTTCATCTATACAAGTACAACTATGCGTTTATTTAGTGTTGTATTATCAGTTTGTTCATGTAGGAAAACTGTAAGGCAACATTACAAAATAAAAGGTACAGTTCTTATTAATCTGTATGCATAGCCCACTCAAAATATTTATTACTGCCCAGGATTACAAGGGATTACAAAAATGTATCCTAGTGTACATACTTACTGCATCTACATACATACATTTAATGACAAAGCATATTTTATTAGTCTTTTATTATTATGTAAACCTTTCAAAGAACAATACTTTCCACTTAAACATTAAAAATGATTTTTTTCTCATATTCCATATGTTATACAAATGTGTTTTGTAGCACATTATATTACAATGTTGAAAGTAACAATTACTGTATATCAACCATAACTGTATAACAATGAAAGGCAATGTTAGACTTACAACTTGAATGTGTTTTGTTGTTGTTTCTGTCTTTTCTCTCCATTTGTAAAGGTCTTTGTAGCAATTAAGTTAAAAAGTACTGTATCTTTACTTACCAGTTTACAAAAGGCACTGGAAAGATTATCCAGGAAACTAATCAGAAACACTTATGTTGCTATCAATTTACTTACAATTATGTACATGATTTGCATAAGAAGTCACACCATCTTATAACCAGGCCACCATGGTGTCTAGTTTCTTTGACCGTGTCTGTTTATGCATTGGGCTCAGACTATGTTACAAAAGGGAATTAGAGTTTGCTTTGTGGGTTGAGCAGCTCCTTCAGAGCGTCCAGATTTTCCCCCTCTGGAGCTTCAGGCCATGCACTGTGGTCTGGATACAAACACACAAGAATTTAGTATACTATATAGCATACTGTATAGTATATACTGTAAAGACTGAAGTGTGGATGCGTACTGGGTATCTCCCACATGGAGTGGTACAGACTCTGTCCTGCATCGACCCTCAGGGTGGCTCCAGAGATGTAGGAGGCAGCAGGTGAGAGCAGGTAACACACTGCTGATGAGATCTGAACATAGAAATACAAATTTGAAAGTCGAGAGAAAAAGTACTACTGTCCGTGACAATGCAACAAAACCACAGTCACAGCACACACACTGTTACCAAGTATTTTCTATTCATAGGGCTTCCCTGACTGTGTTAAGCACAGGTGCTTTTGCTCAAAGTATTGAGGGTACCACACAGTGACACACCTCTTCTGGTACTCCAAGCCTCTTCGCAGGGACAAATGGAAGAGACATCTTGAATAGATTTGGTCCAAGCTCCTTGTAGTTCTCCATTGCCGTTTTGGAAAAGATTGTGCCCTGCAAGCAGACAAATGCACCGACTTGAAATTCCTACATAATTCAAGACCTCCAGCACTGCTTCTGCATCAACTCACAGACTTAGTCTTACAGGTGCCACAGCGTTGACTCGGACTCCTGAGGCTGCCCACTCAATGGCCAGGCTCTTTGTTAGGTTGTCCACTGCTGCCCTAGCTGCTCCTGTGTGGCTGTCAGGGAGAAGAGATATAGTGTTACGACAAAAAGGAAAAAAAGGAAAAGCGTGTGCGAGTTGTACATTCATGTGGGAATTTAGTGGGCGGTGCTGCTTACGCCATGCCTGGGAAACCTTTCCACATGTCAGCAATGATGTTGACGATCACACCTCCATGCTTTTTCATCCAGGTGGTGTAGACTGTGTGGATTGCAACAACAACACGGTCACACGGAGCACTTTACCAAACACACACTGGAGCTGTGTTAGCTTGTCTGCATCTTACCCTCCTGACAGCAGTGGAAGGTTCCAGTCAGGTTGGTGTCTATCACAGCCTTCCAGCCTTTAGAGGACATGAGTTCTGCTGGGCTGCTGAACTGACCTCCCCCATTGTTCACCAGAAAGTCTATCCTGCCGTGCTGCTTCAGCACTGAAGATACTAGCGCCTTCACCTGCCGCCATGGGGAATCAAAGCAAGACACCACAATGAAATCAGGTGATCGTCACGACAACACGAAGCACTTTCAGAGGCTGCAGGTGTGTGGGTGCACCTCATCCTCTTTTCGGATGTTGCATGGTAGAGGAGTGACACAGGCAGGGCTGGAGGGAGGGATTTTCTGTCTCATCTCCTGAGCTGCTGCCTCCAACCTCTCTGCCTTTCTACTGGAGATCACCACACTGCAGCCTGAAGACAACATAGTTAGCCATATACGCAAAAGAGACAGAGAGCGGACAGCTGAATAAACAGCAGCCAGGAACTGACTGCTTGCTCCTGTGTGAGTTTTCAAACAGATGGCACAAATAAAGATACAATTTAAAGCTATTGGGAGCTCTACTGAATTTCATTATTAGGTAAATTGTATTACAATTGACATCTTAGACCAGCATATGAATGTTATCCTTCGGTATTTATTCAGCCATGACAAACTCGGTGGGTGAAATAAATCTCGAGGGGCAACCAGAATACTGCTTCCAGGTGTTGCACCAAATTATGTTACCCATCAGATTCTGCGACCACCTGATTAGGAGATTTTCCCTCCTATATTGCCACGTACTGTAAACGTTTTAAATACTTTATACCATACTTTATTTTCATGACTGTTACCGGACATTGTGCCTCCCCAGTGTCTGACAGCTGAGGGTTTCTATCTGTGTCGAAGTTCACTTGGCTCTTGTTGTCAGTCCGCTGCTGTTCACTTCAAACTGTATGCTCAGTGAAAAAAGCCCCACATCTCTTCTTAACCCAACACACCGCTCCACTCACCGAGCTCCAGCAGCTCCGCAGAGATGGCTTTGCCGATACCGGTTCCTCCACCCGTTACTATTGCAACTTTGTTGTTGAACAAGCCCGGTCTGAAAACACTAGACGCCGCCATACTTGTTTCTTAACCCTGCCGAGGAAAAGCACGACGCTACGCCCCCTGCGGGTCTTTGAGGTTATCTATCTTCAGGTAACTTTGTAGACTATATACTTTAAATACAGTAAATATTGTGTTAAATACTGTATAATCCAATTGTCAAATGTATGTTTTTCACAACTTTAATTGTTATTTAATGTGATACTGCTGCCACAACTACAACGCTAAAGACAAAACTAAATAATAAATAATTATATCTACAATTCAAATATTTTTTGTAATACACCATGCATTCAACTTAATTCTATTTATATTACTGAAATGTTGTATTATGTATGCATG